>JARHVA010003261.1:1795000-1825000 GCA_037957365.1 Torreya grandis | reverse complement strand
ATACATATAATTAATTATTCATTTAATTTATTTTTAGGTAAATAGGGCCAAAAAAATCCAATCCCCATTTCTCAAAAGGTCTTAGAACCATTGGAGCATGGAAAGGCCTTTCAATGGATAATGTGGGTTTTCCCATTGTTTGGTAAGGATCACATTTCCATACATATCTCTTCACGTTCCTATGAAGTGAAGGTCAATAGCACCCATCCCCAGGGATCTTATGGAAAATAATCTTGGATGAATAATGGCCTTATCCAAGTTCCTCATGACATGCCCTTACGATGTCATAAGGCTTATCCTCTCTTACACACCTGTGAATAATATGGTCAGGTCCAAACTTAAATAATGCATGATTAATACATTTAAAATTAGCACTATCTCTAATTAAATGTTTCTTTTCCTTATGAGTAAATTTATAAGGAAACTTACCTATGGATAAGTAGTTTTCCATGTTAGCAAACCATGGTGAGTATGTTGAAATTTTGAATAGATTCTCATAAGGAATGTTATATTCCACTAGTTCCTCTTCACTTGAAACATTTGACCTTGATAAAAAGTCAACAACCGCATTAAATTTTATAGTTTTTTAAATAATAGTAATGCCAAATTCATAAAAAATCAGTAATAATATAATGATTCTATTGGATTATTTTGATCCAATTGTTTTAACTTTGTTTTTTGGGTAGTTTTTTACCCATCAATTGGTTTCTCAACTAGCTTATCTCTTTTTTGTAAAGATTTTTAAAAATATTCTTTGTATAAAATAAAATATAGAAATTTCTCAAATATATTTCTATATTTGTCCTCCATATCCTAGGAAACAATGGTATCAGAGCATCAGGGATAATAATATAAATTTATGTTTATATGGTGCTTAGACTATGCTTCAAATCTATACGGTGCTTGGTGCTTTTTTAAAATTCTATACTGCATCTATACGACACTTTTAAACTAGAAATTTGTGTAGCATTTGTTTGGTCAAAAAACCATGGTGGTGTTATTCTGATGATTGGTATAAAATCAAGCATCCAACATACAAATTATTTTAGATGGTGAAATTGACCTATACCATGGTAGGATTAAAAATTGATTACATTTGATACATGAAGAAGAAATTCATTCAAATTCAACTCAATTTCCTTTAGCAGATAGTATGACCATTTTCCAACTGCTTTCTAGAAAATATCAATCATTGTTGGTTAGTGTGTATGTTTGGTTATATGACTCTTTAAAGAAAAAAAAGACAACTCCACAGGATCATATGCTTTTCAAAAGCCCTTAAATACAATGGGATCCACCATTCAAATAAAGGTGAATTAAAACATTTTATAAAAATATTTACCATCTTTGTTCTTATTATCTATTCATTCAAAAATCCTAGTTTTATAAAATTTATAGTAATTTTTTGCTTAGATTGATATAGGGGGAGATGAACAATGAATTTTTTGTAATTCAGTCATAATCGTGAATGTCTAGTTTTTAAAACTCATTGAAATTATTGGTCAAATTTGTTTTTTGGACATTTGTAAAAGAAGGGTTATAAGGATATATTTTTCAAATTGGAGAAATAAGGGAGTAATACGAGTCATAAGGTGTAAATTTTTACAAGTCCTAATAATTTTTTATATTAGGAAACTATTTCTGAAGGTAAAGGCAAAACCTCAAAATAGTATTCCCTTGTCTTGTTTTTGACTTGTTTTTTAACACCATGTAAAAAATTATGAGTTTGATTTCTGAAAATGGTAAATTATAACCTAAAAATTACAAACAATGGAGTAGGAACATGGAGAATACACTCATTTTCAATGACCTATGGGAAATCACTAAGAAAAAAACAACACCACCAACTGAATCTACAAAGTTGATTGAATATCAAAAACATGATAAACATGCACTCACACTTTTGGAATCATCTTGCACTGAATAGGTAATCGTACATATTGAGGCAATTAAAATTGGTGCATGAAAAGCTTGAAAATAATTAAAAGATATATATGAAAAGTAACTTGCATACAAGAAAATTTACCTTCTTATGCAATTATTGAACAATAAACTGGTAGATAATGAAGATGTCTCTAAATATCTTTCTTGCATGAAAACATTGAAACAAGAATATTTACAACTAGTGGTAAAATTGATGATGATATATTGATTTATATCACATTGAATGGTCTTAATTCTACATACACCAATTTTTTTGAAATGTTATAACTTTGTGATAAGCTTAACGGTGCCACATTTGACTCTTTTTTTTAGTTATGAACTCAGCATGAGAGGTAGTTTGCAAGTAAAAAGAGTACATCCACGAAGGTGGCCCACTATACCAAAATAGGCAATCCATTATATGAACATAACATAAAACATTATTCAAATCACTATTAGAGATAGAAACACTCACCATGACACACTTTCAGACATAATCATCATTCTCGACATAGGGATCATTCTAGTTCTCCAAAGGATTGAGATCATTCTGATTCATAGAAGCATAAGCATCACCACAAAAAATCACATGGACATAAACACAAACATAGGAATTATTATTCATATGGCTATTCTTCCTCTAGTTCCAGTGGATATGAGAGAATATGATACAATTGTGGTGGCATAGGACACCTCTCTATAGAGTGGCCCTCTAAAAGGAGGTCCTCTAGACATTGATAAAAGGCAGAAACAAACATTATTGATCACTCCAGTCACTCTTCTAGATATTCTTTTGTATCTACTTATGATGGATGGAATGACTATGAAGTTTCATGCTCCATAGTTGATGACTATATATTCTGAGCTGGTGACACACCCATCTTGTGTGAGCTACTAGGCTCAAGATTGGCATTTGATGTAGTAGCTTCTTTTGGCTTGTGTACTTTGCTTTCATAGATGTAGTGATGATATGATCTTTGATGTGGAGAATTTTAGCGATTTATACGTGGTTTATTTGTTTCATGACTTCTCACCTCTCACCTGATAGGGGGAGAAGATATTGCATATTAGTTTTTAATCTATCATTGATGATTTGCAGTATGAGTCAGAATTGTGTTGCTAGCATTGTTAGTGTTGAACAAAGGCTTGTAAGAAATGTTGGTAATTGTTGGGCATCAATTTGAGATGTGTCATACATAGTACATAGGGTAGTCACTTGTTAGATGGATTCTATGTGAGGATATATGTAGTTGGATAGTGCGTGATTATGTTCTATTATAGTGTGGAGATGATCAGGATGTGATTAGTCTAAGATGCATAGTGTAATAGTTGCAGTTGTAGTAGATTCTAGTTGGATAACTCACATTTCATTGCTTCAATATTTTTTATACCCCTTTGGATCAAGGGGGAATTTGTTGGATTATTTTGATCCAAATGTTTTATATTTGTTGTTCAGGTAGTTTTTTACCCATTAGTTGGGTTCTCAACCAAATTATCTTTTTTTGTAAAGCTTTTTAAAAATGTTCTCTATACAAAATAAAATATAGAATTTTCCCAAATATATTTTTGTATTTTTCCTCCATATCTTGGGCAATAGATTTTACCTCCTACAACTAGTTTATTCATTAGATATATTATGGCTGAGTGATATGTGTAAATAAGGATATTTTATCCAATGATATAGTGCCTAAATTTATTCATTGCATATATAAAAGTTAGGAATTATTTTTAAATGTTGGTATAATTCATGTCAATGGGGCTAAGATTATTACTGATATAGTAGAGAGCATACATTTTTCCTTCATCTTTTTATCTTATATCTACCCCCATAGTATTATTAGAAGCATTTATATGAATGCAGAATGGTTATTCCCATTTAGAAACTCTCAGAACTGGAGTATAAATCATTTTTTCCTTTATTGATATAAAGGCTTGTTGACATTTGTCAATCCATATAAACTCACTATCTTTGGTAAACAAGGAAAACATAGGTGCAACTAATTTTTTCAAGTATTTTATGAAACATCTTTAATAACCTACATATCCCAAAAAACTTTTGATATCAATCTGATTTTTAGGAGCACATAGATTAGAAATGATGTCAATATTTTTAGCATCCACTTGTATCCCCCAAGATGAGATTTGATAGTCTAGATTAATTCCTTGGTCACCCATGATTAAACATTATTGATGACTCAAACCCAATTGATTCTACTTAAATTTGGTTAAAACTTTATCTAGGTTGATTAGAGATTCATCAAAAGATCCACCATGCATAATAAATTCATCCATGTATACCTCTACACAATCATTAGTTAGATCATATAACATAGTCAAAGATACCCTTTCAAAGGTGGTAGGTGCATTGCATAGGCCAAAAGGTAACACTCTATAAGAAAATGTTCCCCAAGGGTATGTAAAGATTGTTTTGTCTTGGTGTTATGTGTCTACCCTTATATGATTGTAACCACTAAACCCATATAACAAGGAGAAGTTCTTACTCCCCACTAGATTACCTAACATCTAGTCTATGAAAGGTAGGGGGAAGTAATCTCTTATGGTGGCTTTATTTAGTTCTTGATAGTCTATACATATTCTTCATTTGATATTATTTTTAGGTACTATCACAAGTGGTGTGACCCAATGATATTCAGATATGGGATAAATGAATCCCACATATAATAGCTTTTATATTTCCTCTTTTACTATATCTCTTAGTGTGGGGTTTATTCTTATATTTCCTCTTTGACTATATCTCTTAGTGTGGGGTATATTTCCATTAATGTCACCATAATCATATAAAAGTATTTTATGTGGTTCTTCAAGATGTTAAAAACCTTGGTTTCCTATTCATTATATAACCGACTATTTATGTTTAACATTTTTCTAGGTTGAATGACTATTTAATTAGTCTCTAGGTAGATAGAAATAACTTACCTAAATTCACTCATCAAATATTTTAGAGGGCATGTGTGTGATAACATCATATGGAAGGTGGTGACATATTTAAATAAATTATCCCCTTATGAAATTACTTTTTCCAATGGATAATGAAAATATATTAAAAATGTATCCTAACTCTCTTATTCCCATCTAACAATGTTCTATTGAATGGGTGTATGGTCATACATGTCATTAAGAGTGGATGAGTTAGTTCATTTTTTGTAGAGGAAAGTGTCCCATAATTATAATCTATACTTATAGACTCTAGAGATAATATAATAGGTTCTAAATCCAAAATTTCAAACTCTAGAGTTGGACTATCAAACTCCAGAGCTAGTCTGATAGACTCCAAATCTAGGTTATTAGACTATGGAGCTAGTTTGATAGACTCTTGGGATATATTATCAAAATCTTGTGATATACTAGGTTATTTCAACTTCCACATTAGTTTTTAATCTAACTCATTCACATGATCTCTAATTTTTACCATAGTTAATGAGGAGAGACTATTATGGTTTTTCTTAGGTTCATCACACCATGGGTTTGTAGATGGTTTTGTAGGTGGATACAAAGAATTCCATTTTTATTTATTCCACTTGAAATGGTCATGTATCTTACCTAGAGTCCATTAACATTTAAACTATGGATATATAATGCCTTCCCAAAATTAATATATATCCATGCTTTTTACTTTTGGGATAGAGTATCTTGAAATCTATGATATATTCCTAAGATTACACTATCTTAAAGGTAATGTATGGTTCATTCAGGTCTGTTAATAGACTAGTCTACCATTTGAAAAATTGTAAAATTAGGTAGCACCCTTTAAGGGACAAGGCATTCAAAGTGTTTGTTGTGATCATGTTGATGGAAGATCCTAGGTCCATAAGTACATTGTGCGTCTCCTTCCTTCTCATGGTTAAAGAAATGACTAAACTTCCAAGATCTCAATACCTAGATACAAGAAGTTTTCCTACCAATAAACAAATGATTTTATCATCCAATTGTATTTTTTTTAGGATATTGCATTTTTATTCTTCATTTTTTTATGCATAAACCATTAATTAATATATTGAGTTATGGGATAACTCTTATGGATTGAAGGAATATAATTTCAATGTTTAACTTATTTAACACTTGGACTAAATCAGATTCACCCTTATTCCCTATTTATTTAAGTATTTTAGGAAATGTTATGGTTGTAGCTGTAATTTTTTCTTAAGGCATTTTATTTTCCTCATAAAGTTTCTCTTTAGTTGACTCAATAGAAGGGTCTAGTTTCTCATTTGTGACATCTATTATGGTGATTGAAGGATTGTTCAATGTCTTACCTAATCTCAAATGCATATTCTCATAGTCAATGGTATGAAATCCTAAGGTTCCAACTTGATTAGTTCTATATACAGGAGTTGCTTGTATATTATTTGGATTTGCCATAGGCTAGGCAGATATTTGAGGTTGAGGCACTTATTCAATTTGTGGTGTTTAAGTATTATGTGAAGGAATTAGTCCTTATTATGGAAACCTCCTTTGCTAATTAAAGTTGTTACGGGGAAACTATTATTGATTTACCCATGGCTGAGGATTAGGTTGTGGCATTTAAGGCTATTGGTGAGACTAAGGCATCCATGGCTATGGTGTCCACTCTTGTGTACCCAATGATGGATGTAATCATGCATATAGAGGTGCCTAATCATCCATGGGTTAAAATGGGCTCTAAGACTGAAATTATTCTAATTTTAATTGTGTAAAAATTGGTTTCCTTATCTTTGTAGGAAGTCAAGATATTATATTTGTTGGGTTACTTGTTTCAATTGATTTTTTAGGATAATTATGAAGGAACAATTATTGGTATCATGATCAGTTACATCACATATTACACACATATTAGTTCTATCTAAAAGTAAATTTTAGAGGGCATGCTCTAACCTACATTTAGGAAAATATATGGATAACATCTCAGTGGTTGAATTAGCTTTAGCTTGAAATCTATTTAACATAATGTTTAATTGCACCAAAATGTCTATCTGGATGTTGGATAATTCTTCCATAATTTATCCTACATCAGTACCAATATTTCCTATTTTTAGCTTTCTAACTCTCCCTCTAGTTATTGAGTAACTCCTACACATTTTAGCTATGTCATTGAGATCAAGCTTGTTTACATCTCCTTTCCCCATAAGATTCAAGGATTCCCTAGCATCATCATCAAGATATTTTAATAAAACTATTTTATAACTTCATCACTCAATTCATATGCACAATTCCTATGAATATATTAGAAGTGAACAAGGTAGACTTCTAAGTTTTCATACTCATTTTATTTTATCCTAAAGATTCTTCCTTAATGTCTCTTCCTCTACAATAGTCATAGTATTTATCTACGAATTTAGTATCCATATCTTCCCATGATGTATTAGAGTTTGGACATAACCCATAAACCATATCATGGTGGATTCATTTATTGTAGAGGGAAATAATTTCAACCTCTGACTATAAATTTTATAATCATAGGTTTGACATAGTAATTTCAATTTAAAGATGAATTGATCAGGATGTTATGTAGGTTTTCATGTAAAGGTGGGTAGGATAGTTCTTCATGGTAGTTATTCATCATATTACAAGATAATGGGATAGGTAAAGGTCCTTCTAGATACATTGGCCCTATTTTTTCCATTTCCATTAGGATTTAGTATATTCCCTATGTTTTCTCTGATTTCTTTCCAAAAAATGTTGTAAGGGATATTCTTAGGAAGTGGTGAGTTATCAAAGGCAATTGGGAGTCTACTTTAATGAGAATCACTGCTTTGGTTCACAATGTATTTTATCCTCAATTTAATTTTGAATGATGTTCCTAATTCTGGATATTGATTCCAAGGGTCAAGTGGGGGTAATTTTGTTTCTTATTTAATAGTTACAAAATAACCTTTGATCTCTTCTTCCAATTTTTTCACTTTATCCATGTGTGATTTTATTTTAGAATTTTTGGTATCATGTTGAGAATTATTCAAAATAAATTTTTTATGAGTCTCTAAGACTTCTCATATATCTATAGGGAATTTGATTTTATTGTTAGCTTATGATATACACCTTATTTATAGCTAGAATGTCCCTTGTATCATCACTAAAAATGTCTAGTGTCATCAATGCTTTCATTTAATCAACTCACATTTTTATTTCATTCAAATGAGTGTTAGTGTCTAATGGGTACATGAAATAAGGTGTGAAATCTATTACTACTACTACTAGTGTTTTGGGGGGTTTCCAATGGAATAACTAACTCTAAAGTCCTAATCTCTAATCAATTTAAATCTACCTAATTTGTTGGAATGAAACACACATTACATAATTAAAATGTTGAAGTAATAATAGATTCTTATAAATAAACACACTTTATTATAAAGAAACACTTTTTCTATCAAATATAATATTGTTATCCAACACACGTTCTTATCAAATGAAACCACTTTCTAATCTATATGTTCAATTAAATTTTATTTTAAATGAAAATGATTCTATAAAAGACAATGATAGAAAATTAACTTGAAATGACATGCACAAATAAAGACCTATAGGTTAAAAAATCACACTTATATTATAAACACCTTTGAAAGGATTTAAATGAAAAATAACATAAACATAAGGAAATACCACACAAAATGTCTTGTCCCCTTGGGTGAGTAGGCACTGGATCTCCCTTAATATATGATCTAAATCAAAACTAGTATTTTAGGAACATTCAAAGCTTCATTGATTTATGGAAAAGTTTAAAATCTATAAAATAGATCTAACTCATACTTTATATGCTTACAATCTTCAATCATCTCTTACATTCTAAACCCAAAGAACATATGAAGATGTTTTAATAATATAACAACATTCCTACAAATACTGACCCAAATAAACTAATAAAATAATATCATCACAAATATAATCCTACTTATTTAAAAAATAAATAAAGTGTTACAACTATTCAACACGTTTCAAAGTGAAACATTGTGAAATAAGATGTAATAACATGCATGGATATTAGTCAATTACAACATATTTCTATTACAATGTATTCTATTAAAGTAACCGAAAATACCATATTACATATAGTTATGTTTTTATAAAAAATTACTATAAGTATTAGATCTATAAATAGAATGATAGATAAGTTAATTGTTTATATGAATCTAATAATGACCCATGAACATCTAGGAAAAATAATGACCCTTCTATGTAGGGTGTCTATAACATTGTCATAAAATGACCTTTTCTAATTTTTGTGTGAATAGAATCACTCCATAGGTTTGTTAATGTACTATGGAACTCACCTTAAGCATTCTAGAGCTTCACTATTATACTCCAAAGCTTGACTAACAAACTCCAATGATTGACTATTGGACTCTAGAGCTTGGCTAATAGACTCTAGAAATTCACTAGATAGCTTCATCATATGCCCAAATTGCCTTCAAGGGTTAGGTTACTTGACAAAAATCCCTATAATTCAATTATAGTGTATTCATATAACCTATATATGCAAAACTAAGGACTAAGTATAGAAATAGTTAGAACATAGTGGTAAGGTAGTTATCATTGACTCAAACCTATGAACTAAGACATAAGTACTTATTTCCTACTTTAGACTATAATCAAGATATAAAATACATGCAATACTCATTCCAAGAAGGTATATTAGTAAGTGGTACATGGTCAATATGTGGATATAATGAGTCATATAATGAACTCATCAAAGAATATGGGTATAAAAAAATCTACCTCATGTATGCAATAATTACCCAACCCTTTTTATTTTACATAATAATATGGATCAAAATGGTAGATTTTATTTACAAAATCATCAAACCAAACATATAAAACTTCCTCCAACGGTGTGATAGCCTCATGGTCATCATTATCTTCCTCTTGGTCATGTATGGTACAATTCATGTTAATATGACTAGGCATATATGGCTTAATGTGATATTTGGAGATGGGTTGAAATTTTATGGTTATCCATGCCCCATATATAGTAATAAGAAGCATATGTGACCAATATAAATACAAATATGCGCCAAATTTTATTAAATTATTTATAAATGCATATAAAAAAATGGGGAAGGAGATAAATAACTAAAATATATTACAAGATGAAAAGACATGGCCATGGATGAAGGGTAAGGTTTATATTTCTAATGAATAATATTTTATTAACAACAATTACATATAGTAATACAACCCCCTTGGTGATTAGTTTATACTCTATGCCTATTAAATCAATAATTTCCTTGGGAAACACAAAATTACTAGTTCTAGAATCTATCATAAAATTATGCATAAGACATTTACTAATGATTAGGTATATTTACAAATGAGGTTGATTTCTTGTATTATTTTTTTCTTATTATTTTGGCTAGCATAAACTTGTAGTATTAGATTATGTGCCCATTGTTAGTTCATTTGTGTGATATAAATGCCTCATAGTCGTTTGCATCGAATATCTTTGTGATAAAATTGAGAGTGTAACATTCAAATTGATTATTTTCATTTATTCCACTATAATAGAAGAAATTTGATGGAACCTTGATTGAATCTTGGTATTATCAGCACCCTAAATTGATAAATTGATTATTTTCATTTATTCCAATTTATTAGTTGATAAATTGGAGGCTGATTTTAGGAATATTTGCACCTCCTAATATCCTATTTTATTTATAGTTTAGAAGATTTAGCAGTTATAATTTCTTTAACTACCTCTTATAATGTTTTCCTTCCATTTCTCTTTTTTTATACCTTGTATTTAATGCAACTAGATTATTTCATTTGTTTTCTAATTCATTATGATTCATAGCCTAAAATTAATTTTTTTACCAGTTTAATTGAGTAGGTTTACTTGTCACTTATGTTCATACTTATTCCTATTTTGGAGATGATTCCACTTGTTGTTCCTAAAGAAATAATGAAATTTGAACCATTAAAATTTAATAAGAACCCCATTTGGACAAGGATTTTTTTTATGGGGCTGATTATATGGGTAGAAAAATTCATAATCTTGTACTAAATTATTATGAGCAAAAAGAGTAGCCTTGGAATAACTTGAAGCAAAAAGATTCTAGGTGTTCAAGGTCATAATATAACCTGTTTGGCATTGTCCTTGGGTATTATCTTGATAAAGCTACCTATTGGAGTGATATGATTGATTGAAATACTAAAAAGGTTTATTATGCTAGACCTTATTCCTTTTTAAATCCACCATATCATTCCCAAAAGTTTGTATCAAATATTTTACTTCATGTAATTCACTATAAGGGGTGATAGGTGGAGTTGGTTTATTGTTTGTATGAGGGAAAGTTTCCAAATTAAGTTGATTAGGTGGAGGATTAGGAAAAAGAGACATTGAGGGTCTAGGATCTATTTTTACAATTTGGATTAAGTAAGTCCCATATCTTATAGATAATAAATAAACATCAAGTGAAATGCTTCCCCCATTAGTTGAATCATAAAAACTAGAAAAATATCTAAATATCTCAAATAATAAAAGAATAAAGTTATTAGAGAAGGATTGAGTAAAGGTGGAGTCCTATCTCAAGTCTTATGGAACCTAAAATTGAATTTTTCCATGAGTTCATGAGGAACTCTCCTAATAGTGTTAAGTCACTACATTAAGGATAAGTGGTCACTTTTATCCTCAAACTTGTTATGGCCGACACACCCTATTTTCATAAAAATGGGGGATCCCTCTTTTAAATTATAAAACTCAAAGTTATATAAAGTATATCATGTTCTAATCAACTTTCTTCTAATAGGATATTTGATTTCCTATTTTCCCCTACTTTTCCCAAGTGTGGTGGGTATTTGTAGTGGTCAATTGATCCCTATTAAGAGCCCCCAGTGACCTCTAAAGTTAATGTAGTTATATCTATGCCAAAAACCAAACTTAATCATGGATTTTATTACTTATAATATTTAATGTGCTAAATTTTATTTAGGTTAGATCTCATATTTAAGTTCCCAAAGAGTCATACTCTTGGATTCCTATGTGGCATCTAGTGAGCTTCATTAGTGGCTAGATGAGAATTTATATTCATCACATTTATTTTCATTTTAATTTATATCTTTATGTGTATTTATATATGAGGAATCATTAAATGAAATAAAAAAATGTGTATCTCTACTAAAGGTGGCAAAGATGTTATATACCATCCAATCAGGGTACCTCATTCTTAGAACGGTTAGTCTCCTAGATATGTCATAAATGTTAAAACATGGGAGAGTTGACCCAATGAGAAATTAAAATGGTAATTCTAGTTAAATTATCTATTCTCATAGATTATTTATAAGTGTCATATCTTGGGATAGCCTCACTAAGTGGAATAAATTGACACATAGCCTAGAGTTTAGAGTTATCAAGATTTGACCAATGAGCTCACCCCAATGTCGAACATGTCAGTCTCCTAAATCTATAATAAGTGTTAGATCTTGGAAGATCCTAACCAAATAATAAATTATCACATAGCTTGAAGGTCAAAGTTGTCATGATATGACCAATTACACCAACCCAATGTCAGATATGTTAATCACTTGGGTTTGATAGAGATGTCAGAGCCCAGGAGAGATTGATAAAATAATAAAGTGATACATTCCCCATTTTTAGGCTTATCAATCTCTTGGAATTTATAGAGTTGTTAAAGCTTGGGGGAGCCTAACTTATCATAACATACCACATGTAATTTTCATGTATATTGGTAGGTGGAGCCCAAAAGACCCTAGGGTGGTCAAAACAAGATACAACTAGATTTAAAAGGTCAATAAAATAATGACATGTGTCCTCTAATTAGAATTTAATCTCTCCCCAAGCATATAAATATGAGGACTAGGTCATAACTAGACATTAACCATTAAATTAGGAACTGATTATTAGAGTATATGTAACATTAGAAGGAACTACTCAAGAAGTCTTGAGGATGATATAGCCATCTACATACCACACTTTGATCATTAATTAGATGTGAAACTAGGCCTTGATTAGACATTTTGAAGCATCAAATCATGATTTTTAAATTGATTAGGTGGTAAGAATCATGATTTCTTATTTTAAGTCTAGATTGGGAAATAAATAGGGAGATTGAGCCACCAAATTTGATTTACATTCACAATAAGTGAGCTAGTAAATTCCATCAATGAAATAAATGTATGTGGACCTCTACAAGTGCCTTAAGAAGAACTTATTAGACATTATTACTCACAATATCCTAAAATATTATCCTTGATTTCTACCTTGAATAATTTCCTTTGTATTCTCCCTTTGGTTAATGTTCCTTGTAAAATAATTCCATATCAATTGTAACATCCACCTCATCCTCAAATCCCAAAGCTAAGCCATAATATAGAGACATTACATTTCTAGATGGCTTGATGTGTTTTAATCACTATAAAAAGATGTTTAAATCCATTAACCTAGTCCCCAAATATTGAAGCATCAATGATGAAGACAAGGCTGAACTCAAATATTCCCTTATGTCATATGAGAAGTGCCCATTGCACCAAGCCATAACTAAGCTTGAAGTCTGTCCCTATGTTGACTAGTTTAAAAAAAAATTGTTCATGGTGAAGTGGTCACATTATGGTATCCATGACATGCTCTACTTTATGAACTCTTATCATTAAATTAATGACATCTCAGGAGCCACACTCAAGGCTTACTACAACCTCCTAGAGTATATATTCACCTATGACTTGGTTATGGTGACCACCAAGATGAACTCTTAACATAGTTATGACATCCTAAAGGTCTAGATATAGAATATATATGCTAAATGGGTCAAAAAAATAGACATGAATGAGTACATTATCTACACCTTAAAAGAGGGAATCCATGTTAGTATGATCCCACTCGATTAATTTTTTTGGGGAGAGTAACTTATTATATGTAAACCTTATATTTATACCCTTGCTCCATATAATCCTCTAAGGTAATAAAGTCCCTAACCTTAAAAGGGTGATAAATTTCAATATAATCAAGGTGGTGGGAGATGATCGAGGAGGTAGTGACTTCTATATGATGATCTACCTAGTAGATGCAGTTTATGGGATGCTCATATTCAAACCTTCTACTTTTATATCATGGGTTCCCAAAGGTGTAGTGGTCCATGTTGATTTTTATAACTTTATGACCACCATTATTAACATAATATATAAGAGATATGTGACTCATTATACATAGTGGTATACATTTCCATAAATAATTTACCCATGCCTCAACTATATAAATAAATTCATGACTCCCTCATTCCCATTGGTGAATATTTGTATTACAGGGAGGATACGATCATTTAGGTAGAAGGAACTTTAAAGGACCCACTTCACTTACCCTATTAAGCATCAAAATACCTAACAGAGATGGAAATCACATACTCCCTAGTGGAAGGCATATTTGGACACTACATCAATCACCAATAGAAGACTTACCCTCTCTTAAAAATCAACATATGACATCATGTTTACAAAGCCTTCCCCCCTCAATAGAATATGGTGGAAATATGTGATTTATTTTCCCTAAGAAAGGTAGATCATCAGGATGAGGAAACAAATGGTGTTATATGGGCTTAGTTATCTGAGTATTAGGATAATCTCAACCTAAATTATGGCCACCATATTGAGGATGATTATGAGCTCTACCTAAATCTAATCGATGATCAAGATGTATTTAATAGGATTAAGGATTTGAAGAAGAAGAAGAAGAAGTGAAAATAGGATCAACTCAGGCCATCTTTCAAGGCTATCTTTGCCTCTACTACATCATCCCAACTCAATGAGGATGTTCAAGAAAATACCCTTATATTTCAATTATAATTATACAATAAATCTTAGTAGCTTTTCATCCATGAGTGTCTGCCCCTTGACCTTGGACTCTACCTCCACAAATCATTGTGGTTCAAGTGGCTCAACCTCAATTAGTACAACCCTTAATGCCTCAGCTTCAAGTTGCTCAAATATAAGTGGCTCAACCTCATGGTGATCAATCACTGAGGTTAAACATTAGTATCATCTTAGATCAAATTTTAAGGAGGGCCTACTAGACATCACCTTTGCATATCCATTTCCCTATTCCCTATACTCCTTAAAAGCCTCTCACACCACTTGGATTCCAAATTCCCCACATTAAACATAGGTGATGCCTCCCCTCTTCCCCATTTCATTCCCTCCAAAATTCACCCAAGCTCCTCTAGCATCAACCATGATGGTCTCTCTATAACTCCTCTACTCATTCAACTCAAGGTCCAGATACCTATAGGTGACCCAACCTCAATAATTATAGTTGATAATCTAATAATAATTTCACCTGTGTGTACATCTCAAGCATCTGAAGCCATTCGAACTATGCATCTAATTACCCAATTTATTCATTAGTTGGTCTACATGGCCTCTAATACCCCTACTCTTTCAACTATAATAAATGAAGCTGATGTAGTCAATAATCCTAGAAAGAAACAAAATGTAAACCATCTTCAACCTTATATTCAGGTTCTAATTTATTCCTCTTATAAAATTCCATAGGCTCGAAATACTCCTCCTGCTCCACCTCTGGTGGTTCCTTGCAACATTCTCATGCTTCATTTTTACATCATTTTAGGTGCCTAGTGATTTGGTTTTAACCAACCATTTTTTTATCATTTCTACTAAATTCCCCTTTCCTTGGAGTTAAAGCCCCATAGGTGAACTTGACCTAGATATAATGTAAGTCATAGATGTTCCTTTGGGCTTCCCCATTAGTCTTTCCTCATTTCAACTTCATGCCTATTCCTCTACTTCTTTCCTCTTTCATCCCTTTTGATTCATGCATTCCCCCTCCACCTCATTTTCCACCTATTATGACCATCTAATTCACCCCACCAACACCTCCCCACCAACACCTCCCTCCACCCTCGAAATAGATACAGTGTTTTAGGGACCTAAGATGACTCTATAGGGTGACATCAATTTGTAGTAGTACTTAGACCACACCATAGGAAACATGTGTAATATTATCACCCAAAGGTTAATCCAGAAGGGGAACCCAATGGTTTGGTAGGCTCAACAAGATTTCTTCTCCCTCAATAAAGTGAGGACATCCATAGGAGAATATAAAGTGGTTCAAGACCTAGTCTTAGCCCTTCAGGCTACACATGATATGTCAAAAATATGAGAAAGGATATGAAAGAGCAATAACAAGGTATGGAAATAAAAATGAAGAGATCCTTCCTTGTGGATATGATTAGACAAGTGAAGGATGCCCTCCTATAACATTTCTTATCTTTGTATAAGGTGGTTGAGACTCTAGTAGACAATAATAGATAATTTCAAAGGACCTAAGCCTACTTGGATAAATTTGATCTAGCAGAGAGAAAGATTGAGACTAGTGGTAATTATGCACAAGTGCATGTTCCCAGAGTTTAATTTCATGCCCACTTTAGACTTGAGCCTATATCAAACATATGATAGGAGTATGATAGTTGAAATTTAGGAGTGGTTGAGCCTATCATAAATCATAGTGGACCCCTAGAAGAAGGTAAGAAAATATATGAACTTACTTCAAGGTAAACATTATAATGTTATTCCACTTGGATGGCACTTTTCTCAATAGGATAGAATTTTTATTTCACTTGGGTCACTTTGACTATGTCATAAGAAGTAAAGTGTTTAGGGCCATCAAAGTTGGATCTTAGGTGGTGATCGAACTATATATCTAATTAACTATGAGCATCAATCAAGTATCATAGATCAAAGTGTTGTTGCAAGCCCCACTCTAAGTTTATCAAAGGTTATTGGACCAATTAGAGGTGATATTTTGAGATCTACTGATGAATTTGGCCAAGTTACACTAGGAATTTGATGTAGTGCTAGCTACATTATCCGCTAAATTGACCACCTAAAATGGATCTTCCTAGTCTCCACTAAATAGATCACCTGAAATGGATCTCCAAGAACATTGGTTAGTTGGGGTTGGCTATCAATGTTCCTATAGTTATCCATGACTTACCTAGGAACTTAGAAATATATATTCCCAATTTCACCCCTAGTATAAGATAAGTGACTAAATAACATGTGACCTCATATAAATTTATACCTATACTTGTCAACTTGAAACACGATGATATGGTGTGTATGTTGTTGCTCTTCTCATTAATGTACTCAACCTATGACTAGTTTACTGACCTACCCAACTTAATCATAATTTGGGACCACTTTAGTAGTGCTTTTGTGGCTTAATTTGGGCAAGTTATTAACCCTAGCATCCTCTATCAATAGTTAATTTGCATTAAATGAGAACCTAGTGAGCCCATTTGAAAATTTAATTCTAGTTTTTAGAAAATGTATAGTTAAGTCACCATACGTTACCATGCCAATGCCTGATTAGTGTTTGAAATGTACAAGAATGCCTTAGACCCCTAGAAGACTATGTTCTTGAGGGGAACCCCTAGATAGTTGACTTACGCTTGCATTATGCAAAATCCTTAAATGTCAACAGGTAGTTAAACTTATAGTGTTAAGTGATGTCTCTCATTCCTAATTTATTTTTTCATATGCCTATATTAAATTTTTTAACCAACATAAAGAAAAATATTATAGTGCTTCATCCAATGTCCAAAATGAACGAACTCCCTTTGAGTCATAGTGTACCAAATCAAAACTTGGGTTTTCTTAACATAGTAACCCATGAAATGGGTCATCATCTATAACACCAACTAAACTTAAAATCATATAACAATGCTAATACTATACCTTATAATTCTACTAAAAATGACTTGGATGTCATCTAGTGAATAATCCAAAAATAAGTAATGACTTCCTTGGTCTACAAAGGCAAATGGGTAGCTAAAATGCTAAAATTTAAAATAATCACTTCACCTACCAAAGACAATAAAAATTATAATCATTTCCATAATAATCCACATCCCTCCCCTAATAGGTTACCTCAAGTTAACATCTACCAGATACCTTTTTATAACTAGTGTCGACTACATAACATGACTACAGATATGGAGATTGACTATGTAAATTTATATAGTTTGTTTGAGATTTCCCATAGATAAATGGAGGATTACGAGGTGGTTTCAAATCACCCAAAATCTTCAAGTTTCGGTAGACCCGCTAGCATAACCATTGTCCTAAAAACTATGGATTTTCCAAGCTAGGAATAAAATGGGCCAAAAGAGAGTACTAGTGAGGTTTATCCATTCCAAATGATAAAATGAACAACTATGAATGAAAAGTTTTAAGTATAAAATTTATTCATATTTAATCAATTTCATGGAATAAATTATACTATAAAAACTACAATGTAGTTGTCATATTTTGGTGATTTCAATCATCTGTTATACTCCAGTGACTACAATGTAGTTAATAGACTTCGACAATTACAATGCAACTAATAGACTCCAAAAAATCCATTGCATGCATCCAAATTTGACTAACCCTCTTTAATAAAGGTCATTTCCTACATATGTGGGGGTTTGACTTCCCCATATTTAGCTATTTCATGCCCCCTTTTTTATATTTACTTCATTTCTTTTGCTCTCAACCTATGGTTTTCCATGTTTTCATCCATAGCTCCTTTTTTATGCTCGTTTGATTGAATTTCTCATATAGTTTGATTATTTTTTAATTAACCACTCCAAAAATACTTACACATGTGGAAATTTAGGGTTTTATTTTCATGCTAAGGGTTTTCAAGTTTTTATGGTTTGTGAGATATTCTAGGTACCTAACCAATTTATGACACTTGACATGTCCCTACCTATTTATAGCTTTGGACAATCCACTTCCTCCTTGATAAGGATTCATAAAAGATCACCTTTATGTACCTTCCTCTTTAGAGTCTAATACCTACCACACATCTATAGGAATATAAAAATTGCTTAGAGCATCCCTTCTTATGCAATATCACCTAACACATAATGATAGTAACTTGTGGGAATAAGTCTTAGTATATTTTTTCTTATCCATGAATTTAGTGCCTTATTTTACTAATATGTTTATATATTTCCTTATAGTCTACTTTCCATAGAGAACTTATCATTTTTTATGATCAACACACACCTATTTTCATAGAAATGGGGGACCCCTCTTTAAAATGATCGAACTTAAAGTTCATAAACTTTCTATCCCATTCTAATCAACTCCTTTCTAAAAAAGTCTTCAATTTCCTATTTTTCCATGATTTTCCTGAGTGAGTGTGGTGAGTATTTATAGTGGCTAGCTTATACCTATTAATATCATCCAATGACCTCTATTGTTAATGCAATATAACATGGGTTGGACCCAAAAGTAAACCAAGAACTTTATTACATAGAATATTTAATGCACTAACTTTTCTTCATATTTGATCCTATATTCATGTTCTTAGAGTCTTATTTTCCTAAAGTTTTAGACTCTTGAAGTCCTATGTGGAACCTAGTAAGCTTAACTGGTAGCTAGGTGAGACTTTATATTCATGATGTGTATTTTCCTTTTCTCTAGTCCCATTTTATGGATTTATACAAGAGGAATGGTTAAATGAAATATCACCATGTGGACATCTTTTAAAGTTGTTAGAGATGTTAGATCCCAACTAATAAAGGTAACCCATAATTAGAATGGTCAGTCTCTCAGATCTATTAGAATTTTCAAAACCCAAGAGAGCCCAACCTAATGGGAGAGTGTCATGATGATTATTTTCATACTGGTTAGTCTCTTAGATCTGTCAAAAGTGCTAGAGCCTAGGAGATTCCAGCCAAATGGAATAAATCATTACAATAATTGAAGGTCATAGTTATAAGGATCCAACCAATGAGGTTTCCCTAATGTCATATGTGTCAGTCTCATTGATCTAGTAGAATTGTTAGATCCCAAGAGAACCTAACCAAATATGAAATCACCATGTGGCCCATAAGTCAAAGTTTCCAGGGTCTAACCAATGAGCTACCCCTAATCTCAAACATGTTAGTCTCCTAGGCATGATAAATATATCAAGGTCAAGAGATACTAACCAAATAATAAATCACCATACAATCCATTTTTAGACTTGTCAGTCTCCTAGACCTAATAAATATGTCAAAGCCTAGGGTAGCTTAACTTATCATATCATGCCATATGGAATTTATATTCATATTAGTAGGTGGAGCCCAAAATAACTTAGGATGGTTAGAATAGGGTACAATTAGAATCAAAAGGTCAATTAGAGAATGCCATGTGTCCTCCAACTAACATTTTTTATCCCAATCATATAAATACTAGGTACTAGACTATGCTTAGGTGTTAACCATTAAAACATGAACCAATTAGTAGATTATGTGTGGCACAAATAATAACTTGTTGGGAATCCTTGAGGATGATAAGATCATGTGCTTACCACACTTTAGGCATTAATTATATGGGAAACTAGGCCCTAATTAAACATTTTGAAGTGTTCAATCATGACCTCTAAATATAGTAGTTGGTGAGTGATCATGATTTTTGAGATTATGTCTAGATTGGAAAATAAATGGGGAAATCAAGGAACTAACTTGAATTTGAATTCATACCGATCAAGCTATCAAACACCATAAATACATGAGATGTATGCATACCTCTATAAGTGATCAAAAGAGAAATAATTAAATGTTACTAATCCTAGTTTCCTTTAATATACTTCTTTCTTTTGGCATCGACTAGTGCCCTATGTATTCTTATTTTACTCAATGTTCCTTGTAACACAATTTCATCTCAATTTTGATTCCCACATCATCCTTGAATACCAAAGTTAATCTAGAATATAGAGACACCACATTCCCATATGGATTAATGTGTTTTAAGCACCAAATGAGATGTTTAAACCCATCCAATACTTAGGTAGTGACAATGAAGATGAGGCCAAATTCAAATATGCTCTTTGGGAATATGACAAGTGTGAAATTAATTGAGTTTTAGCTAAACCTGAATTCTTTCCTCAAGATAACTTATTCATAATTTTTTTACTCACATTGAAGTGGGTGAAGGATGCAATCCATGTCATGGTTTCCTCTATGAACTCTTTACATCATATCATGGACATCTAAGGAGTATATTTCAAATATTACTATATAATCCCAGAGTATACACTCACCTCTGATTCAGTGATGACCACTTGAACAAACTCTCACCAAATTTATGACATCATGAAGGACTAGTCAGAGAACCCATATGCTAAATGGGTAAAAAACTATACATGAATTCATTAACATTTAACATCTTCAATGATGGAATTTATGTTAAGATGATTTTACTTGACTAATTATTCAAGGAGAGTGACTACCTACATGTCAACCTTCAATGGATCCCCTTACTCCATATAATCCTCTAAGGTGAGCAAGTCCCCAACCTTGGAGGGGTGATCAATTTCAAAATTATCAGGGTGGTGGGAAATGCTTAGGGAAATAAAAACTTCTAAATGATGAGTTATTTAGTAGATGTAGTCTATGTGATACTCACATTTAAACCCTCTTTTTTCCTAACTAGGTTCTTGAAGGCATAATGGTTGATATAGTTTTTTATAAACTATATGAATACCAATATTAGAATAATATATGAGATATATGTGACTCCTTCCACCCACTGGTCTACATGGCCATCAACAAGGCACCCTTACCTCGACTATCAAAATAAATACATGACTCTATCACTCCCATTGGGGATTATTGGTATTTTATGGAGGATACAATAATTCAGGTAGAAGGCACTCTGAATGCCCCCTTCACTTACCCTATCATGTCCCATACTACTTAGTAGAGTTATAAATTTCATAATAGTTGATGGAAAGCATATTATAACATCAACCACTACTATAAGGCCTTCCCTCCCTTCCCAATCACCATCTTCCACCATGTTTATAGATATTTTCCCCTGTATAGAAGATGGTAATCATAAGGGACTCTTTTTCATTGGGTAGGGTGGATCACCAAGAATGGGAGTTACATGGTGTTATAAAGTCTCACCTAACTAAGTATCACGGTCATCTCAACCATAATTATGGCCACCATCCTATGGATGATGACAAGATCTACCTAAATCTAGCTAACGATCAAGAGGTGCTTATCAAGATTGAGTCTCAAAATAAGAAGAAAGGAAAGCAAGCTCAAGATGGTCCATATTTTCATGTTAGCCTTTCATCTTCCATGTTAACCCATCCCAATGAGAATGTTCAAGTAACTACCCATATTTTTTTATATAAATTTTATACACGGAGTCCCAACATCTTCTCCTCCTCAAACTCCTACCACTCAGCCCTATGCTTTACCTCCACCACAACTAGTGGTTCATGTAGATTGACCTCAAGTAGTAAAACTCTCAATGACTTATCTTAAAGTTTCTAAACTTAAAGTGGATCAACCTCAATCTAATCAAGTGATCAAGTTTGACATTAGTAGTAGCTTAAGGATGAATCTGAGGAGGGACCAAAAATTGATACCCACATTGATCCCTATCCCTACTCCTTCTAATCTTCAACAACCTCTCACACTACTTGAATTCCTAAATCCCCAAAAATATAGTTAGGTGACACATACCCTCTTTCCCATTTCACACCCTCTATAATTCACCCAAGTTCATTTGGCCTTAGCCATACACATCATACTCACCTCCTCATTCCCATCTACATCATCCATCCAATATGTAGGGATCTTTATGGCTCCTCTACTTATTCAAACCCAAGTCTAGATACATGTAGTTACCTTAACCTCAAAAAGTGTATTTGTATGTGTAGTAATACTTTCAATTATGTGAACATCTAAATCATCCCAAACCATTATAACTACAGTTTTGGTTACCCAACATATTCCTCAGTCAATACCCATGGCCTCTATCACCACTACTCCTTCAACTAAAAAAATTGAATTTGACCTAAGAGAGAGGCAAAAAAAGAATCAAAAGGTGGCCCATACTTAGACTTCTATTTAGGTTATAATTTCTCCTTCTTAGCCTCTCCTATAATCTCCCACTACTCCTACACCATCTATGGTGGTTCTACATATCATTCTTAGGCCTCCCTTTTCCATCATCTTGGGTGCCTAGGGATTTGGATTTAACCTACAAATTTCCTCCTTTTTATTGAAGGTACATCTCCTTAGATTCATATCCCCATATGTGAACTTGACCCAGATCCACTGAAAATCTCAAATGTTCCCTTGGGCTTCCCCATTTATCTTTTCTTCTTACGCTCCCATACATACTCCTCTTACATATATTTCATTTTTCATCCCTTATACTTCATCCATTCCCCCTCCACCTCATCCTCTACCTATCATGATCATACACATAACCCAACTAACACCTCCCTCCACCATGGGAATAATTAGAGTATTGTAAGAACCTAAGATGACTCTTTAGGGTGACCCCAATGTGCAGTGGTACTTAGACCATACCAAAAGAAAGATACAAAGCATTTTCACCCAAAGTTTCATTAACAACAAAAAACCTATGGTTTGATAGACTTAAAAAGATCTCTTATCCCTCACCCAAGTGAAGACATCCATAGGAAAAGAGAAAGTCATCGAGGACCCATTATCATTCATCTATGCTATGCATGACATGCTATAAAAGATGATGGAGGATATGTATCAATAAGTATAATCCCTAAGATCACAAGTGAAGAGATATTTACCTATGGATATGATTTTAGAATTTGATTATTCCCTCTTATAAATTTTATCATCTCCATATAAGGTGGTGAAGACTCTAACAAATAGAAAGGTGCAACTTCAAAAGACCCAAATCTACTTAAAGAGATTTTATCTACTAGATATAAAGTAAAATATGCCAATAGTAATATTTCATGAGGGAATGCTACCAAAGTTTAAACTCATACCCACTTTAGAATTTATCCTATATCGAACATATGATAGAAGCATGAGAGCTGAAAATGAGTAGTGGATGAGCCTAGCACTGATGATAGTGAGCCCCCTATAATAAGACAATAAAAATACATTGGACCAATTCAAGGAGGTCAACATCATAATGTTATTCCACCGAGATGAAACTATGCTGGATAGGATCAATTGCATAGTTCACTTGGGTAACTTTTATCATGTAATGAGAAGGAATGTGGATAGGGACAACAAGGATGGAGCCTAGGAGGTGATCAAACTATCTATCCAACCCACTATGAGCATCAATTAGTTTTCAGAGGTCAAGGTGTCCATGGAGGCCCCAGTCATAGTTTAACTTATGTTACATTCCAAATCATAGGTGATTTTTTTGGATCTAGCAATGATTTTGACTATGATAGACTAGGAATTTAACTTAGTAGCAGATGCACTAGATGCTAAGGGAGTCGAGTCCAAATATTTGGGATGTATTTCAACCATAGATCCTCCATGTATTAGTCAAGTGGGGAGGATTTTATTTTTTTAAAAAAAAAAATACAATTATATCAAACTTTTGGATGCCATCATGGCCCAAGATGGGAATCTTACACTACTTGGAGGTGAGCCCCGTCCTTACCTATAATTGTATAATTGTATTCCATTTTTAGGCTAAAAAATTATTTATCCCAAAATGTTATCATAATGAAGTCATGATTTCACCTACTTTTTCCCTCACTCTTTTGGATTGTAATTATATTCCATGATTTGAAATTTTGTAAACAAACTCATTTTAATGAATGTTATTTCTTACTTTCTAAAAATATTATGCTTTCTCTTAAATATTGTTAGTGATTTCCAATTCTTGAATACATCTTAATGCTATTAAAATTTAACTAATGCTCTACTACTTAATAAAAATAGTGGTTATAATGTGATTCCTTATTCTAACCTATTATGAACCCTTTTTATTTCCCTTATAATATTTTTGATCTATGTGTTAATAATCATATTGTGTCTAAAGATTCTATGTGTTATTTACTATAGGCTTCTTGAATATTGACATCTAGTGAAGCATTTATATATTAAGCGTCCTCTCTAATTTACCCAAACTTCACCCCTTTGTGTAATAACTAAGTCAAAACCCTATGTGCAACTCAACATGTAGAGGTATAATTGTGGCAGGAAACCTAGCTTGGTTCTTGAATCACGAACATTTTTCGAGCCTAAAAATATTCTTTCCTACCCTACCTTACCCTCCCTTTATATTTATTTTAGAATACATAAATTTACATCTAATTAAAAAATATGTGAGATGTGACTCATTATTAAATTACAAGTAGAATCTCCTTCAGTTGGTAACTAATTATGAGGGAAACTACACACATATTGAATTTTCAATGGTAATAGTATAAAAGGCTAAATTGCTTGGTCCTTGGATGAAACTAGAATTATCCCTAATAATAATGAGGTGATATTTTATCCCATGTGGTGTCTCACACTTTCATCTTTGGAACACTCAATCCCAAGAGTGCCTTTAGAGGTAGAAAGCATCTTATGACACAACAAAAAAACTATTTGCAATGCTTTTCTCCTATTTCATCCCAATTCTGTATTGAATTGGGTTGTAGCTCTATCATAATTGAAGTGTTTCACCTTTGAGGGAAGTGGTGAGGAGCCTAACAAATACATTATCTTCAATAATGTTATGAACTGAGCCTATATTAGCAATGTTTTGAATGTGTTCAATGGGATAATGACATTGTCATTAGTGAATTAACATATAAATTTTAGTGATGTTATTGGTATTTAAGTACATTGAGATAGGTTAAGAGGGTTTACACCACTGAAGGTGAAAAATATCTAATTTATTTGAGACATGTAAATAAAAATAGCTATCCTTTATCTTGACTAAGTAAACCTACCAAAGGGATGTGTGGATTGCAATCTTGATTAAGGTGACCTAGATATTTTAGTTATTATTCTCAGTGGACACAAAGACAAATCATAAAATTGATAAATCTTACCTATTTAAGAAGTTTTTATCTTTACTTTTGGCATAAAAAGACATGATTGGTTTGAAACTAGGAACTTGTGGAGTCCATAGGTGTTTGTATAATGTCTTAAAAATTAAAAACTACTAATTTTAACACCAAATTTATCAATTGAAACTCTTAACTTAATGTAATTGAGTGTCCCACCAAGTGTGCCAAAAATTGTTATCACATGGATCTTTCACCCATTTGATTATTAATTTGATCCAATGCAATAATGGGAACATCCCCAAGGTGTGTCACCTTGATTCCTTGGGATGAACCTTTGGAAAAGTTCAAATCCTACCTATATTAAGTGAACCTAATGTATAATCCATTTGCAAGACTAAAACACAACTTAATATGGACTATTTACAACCTTAACTAAGTATTTCATCATGAAAAGGGATATAATTAATTGAATGTGTAAAGTGGTGATGCACCAAAGTTTATATAACTGCTTAACTTGTTTGAAAAACATAAGAAACACACAAAAAAGATAAAAATTACCATAACTGCCACATAGACCTTGCCTAAAGGTACAAAGAAAGATAACATATGTAAAAGGGATGAAATCTCTAAAATTCACCTTGAAACATATTTAAAGAGACTGGTGATCCATAAGTAACACATGAAACTCAAAAATATACCTAATATAAGAATAAATGAAAGATGCAATAGTAGTTGTTTATCAATTTCAAGGCCAAAAGCATGTGTAAAATCTTCAAGAAAGTTGAATTTTGATACCAAAAAGTATAGGTTCCATTTTAAACTCATTTTATAAACATATATAAAGAGTAAAAGTGAGTGAGATAATAGTATACAATAATTTTCTCTACTACCTCATCAATTCAGGAATGTGTAAGAAAATGAAACCAAAATGTTAAATAAATAACTCCTTTAATGCCTTCATCTTGTTCCATGTAGACATGGTTGGTTATTTGGCATAGTATAAGATAAAACATCCTATATTCATTCCATTTTATTACTTTGAATAGTTACCTTTGATGCTCTTTGACTGATGACCTAGTCTTCTTGCTTGAGAAACTCTTAGAAATGCTCTAAACATAGATTAATTGCTATGTCTCTTACACCAAAATAGATCTTAAACTAGCATAAATCACAAATTTGGATCCTTCACACATGTTTCTCATTATTAAAAATTACCTTAAGGAGGTTTAACTTATTTAGGATCATGTTTCCAACTAATTTCCATATTTTATTCAACATATTGTACATAACTTGAACCATCTATTAATGTGAATGAATCTTATTTCAGTCCTTGAAGACATATTTAGAGTGTTTTAATGCTTTTTGGATGCTTGAAAAGGTTATAAATTCCTGCATATCCTTATTTGAGGTCTGAAATGCCTAACATCTATTGTGAAGAGGGTGTTTCTAATAGTTGTATTTGTCAAGAGTAGGTTAAGAACAAGTTTCATATGAATAAAAACTTGAATAACCTATATTTCAACATACTTTGTTACCTCATACCTTGTAAATTTACATTTTATCATCTCAAACAAAGACTATAGAGATGGGTTTATTCATTATTGTCTAGAAGATTCAACATTTTATCTCTTTATATATATATATATATATATATATATATATATATATATATATCCTTGTTTTATACCTTATAAAATTGCAACCTCTTATATTTTATGTTATAGGTCTACAAATTTTATTTAAAAACCTTTGTATTTTTATTATCCATTTATAGCTTCATGTTGAACTTTAGAAGGCCTATGAGGATCTCACAAATATGTCTTAGGAAGAAAATAAACTTTCTCTATTAGTTAGGTCTATATGATCTCTATAACCCTATTTTAACATTACAATATCATGGAAACCTTGAAAACTATGTGTTAAACCTGGTGATGTTCTTAGGTGATGCATTAAACAACTATTTTCAATCCTAAAAGCCTACAAACTCATGTTTCTTTCCTTAATTTATGTCCATAAACATGGAAACTTGATTAAATATTCTATTCTAACATTACAGATCCTATAATAAAATTGGAAATATGCTTATAGGCCTACCACTTTTTTATTAATTTTTTTAATGATTTGATTAAGTTTAAAAGCTTATTTATTGCCTCTTCAAGCCTTCAAACTATCAAAATGCATTATCATAGGTTTAGGGTTTTAGTAGTATTTTAGACTTCCTAAAGGGTTTGCAAGATTTCTTAGGATATATACATTATTTATTCATTCTCATGAAGTCCAGTTAGCACTAATAGATGTGTTAACACTTAATAATATCCCTCCAAAAACTTTCCACATAACATGCATGAAGAAAAAAATAAAAGAACATCGATTGGTTTTCTTATAAAACACCTAAAACCATAGAAACTATTTTAACCTAAAACTTTGTTTATAACCTTGATTTATTTCATTGGAGGCATGTAACCAATCAATGATATTAATCAAGACCCTTTTGATCTTATGTTCGGTTGTTTCTTTCTCATAATCCTTTATCATGAACCTATAGACCTTCTATAGACTCACAGATATAGTTTTATAGCTTGTTACATATCTTTTAGGGTTAACTTGCTTCTAAACAAGATAATACAAACCACTAATAGACCCATGGATTTGATTTTTTAATCATGAAAACTATATTTTGGTCTAATAGACATGTTGAGAACCTTGGAAGCATGATTGAAACATCTAATATTTCACCTTACATACTACAAACATGATTAGTCATTCAGATCTTCTTCCACTATGTTTCATGATCAAGATCTCATAAAAACTCATTGCTCACCCTCATGATGTATGACTTGGAAAATTACTTGCAACTTCTACATGGAAACTTGATTAGTCAAGAATAAATGTTATGCTTTGAACATGTGAATGGATTCATATCCATTATTTGAAACATGTATGAACCTAATATGGAATTTGTCGATGTAAGAGTATCAAATGTTGAGAAACCTTACTAAAACCTACATTGAAACATCTTGGAAATAATAAAATTTTCTTACATTTTCTTAAATGAGAGTTTTGAAAGGTATAATAGGCTTGATCATGGTATTTATTGAGTTTTTTCCACATTGGATGTATGAAGGAATCCATAAGGAGGCAAAGGTAAAAGGGAAAACAAGGTCAAATGTGTTCTTTGAGTAAGATGTATAGACTTAGAGGATTTGTGAAGGAGTTTTAAACACCTTGGGTGACCTTTATTCTCATTTCGGAATGTTTCACCCTTTCCATGAACTAATGAATTGGTTTTTCCACTTTTTGATTTATTTTGACATTAAAAAATCACCTTTTAATTTCATTAGTCATGAAATAGGGCTTGATAAGGGTTAATATGACCTCACGACCTTGAATATACTTATTAGGCCTTAATGAAACATTAAAATGTATGGAAAACCCTAACTAATTCATCAAATACCTGATTTTAGTCTAAGGTGATCCACATGAAGGTACTAATATCTCTTTGTCAGTTGGTCTTGGCTTATAAGTCTAGTTTCTAGAATCAGAGGTAATGTAGAGATCAAGGAGACTTGAAAATGAAACAATAACCAAATAATGAAAGAGAGAATGTTTTTTTATAGGTTTCACTACTATTGTTGTGCTAATATAATTTGATTTTGTAAATATGAGTCAGTAATTATGATTTGTATTGGTAATAAATATGCATTAGTACATATGATATGCATTGGTGAATACCAAATATTGTGATCTTATATATCATCAATAGGTTTCATTAGATGCCCCTCCTTTGGATATTCTCCCATAGAATTAATTATTTCTTTATTGAGTGAAATGTTTATCGGAATAGACAGTGCAATGACAATATTGGCATAGGATTTCAGTAAGATAGTGAAATGATGAAAATAATTTTTATTCTATAATTTAAATCCCATAATAATTAATCAGATTAAATTTTATGGGAAATAAAAAATGTGGAGATTATAAATTTTAAAAACTTGACATAATTTACAAAATAATAAAAAAGAGAGAAATTGATCAAATATGGTAAAAAAAATTAGTTTAGAGGTGTAAATGGATTTATAACTATGTGGTATTCACTATTGTTGTCATTCCTCTAAATTTTTTTGAAGCTAATAAACATAATTTTATTTTTCTAATTATTTTTATATTAAAAAAAATGTGAGTGACATTGGAGAGGAATTTGGATGAATTTTGACTAGATATTGTTGAATGATTTATTTAGTTTTTGTACCTACAAATATCATAATGTTGATTTGGCCCCTCCATTCTCACCCAAAAAAATGAACTTCTAGTGATACATGAAAATAATGAAA
>JARHVA010003261.1:1497500-1787500 GCA_037957365.1 Torreya grandis | reverse complement strand
TATTCTAGAGGAAGAAGATTTAGTCAAGAATTCCATGGAGTGCCTTGAATTCTTTTGTTTTACATTCAACTCTTCTAGTTTTTGGAGAAATAATGAATGTTATTGATTATCTCTCCCTCAAACCTCCTTGGTTAGAAGGATATCAATGGAAATTGATCCTACCATGCAAACATTTTAATTTTATGGACATTCCCTTTGATTTTTTAGCCTCCCCATTTGAGTTTCGGTCATACTTTATTTATGGGTTTGAAACAATGATTTCTTATTGGATCAACAAACCTTTCTCTCTAACAAGGAAGTTTGATGTTTTCTTGAAAGCATTAGTTGCTACCCATAAATACTACTCTTCTTATTGGGCTCATTTTAAAATTACTTGTGGTAAATTGGAGATGTTATTGAGGGATTTTATTTGGTATGAGTCAAACTGCCATAGGGGTTTCCATAGGGTCTCTTGGGATATCTCTCGGTGGCCAAAAGACACTGTGGGCCTTGGGTTCATTAACATCTAACTCCAAGGCTATACCTTAGTTATTAAATGGATAATTACATGTCTAGAAGGGAATGAAGCTTCAAAGATTATGTTAAATCACTACATTACCTAAGTAACCCATCTTATCTAGAAGTCATGGAAGGGTCTTGATTTACATAATTTTCTTATTTCCATTGTGCTAGTTCAAACATCACATTTATTGTTAAAATCAAATGTAAAGTCTACTAAATTATCAAAACTAACCTCATATCGATTGGGTATAGTTTATAAATGGTATTTATATTAATTCTCACTCCTTTTAGTGGTCTACCATCATAAATTTTTATAACATCTCATTTTCTATGGCTCCCGAGAGTAAGACCCTTGGACTTTTTAAAATGGGAATCAAGACTATCACTAACATATTTTACAAGGCTTCTCTAGGGTGGATCTCATGGGATATACTTAGAATTGAATAATATCTCAAATTTAGGGATGCAAAGTTGATTCATGTAACTTAAAAATTCAAACATGATGTTTATCTTTGTCAAATGAGTGTTTCATTCAGAGTCCCATGGTAGAAGGAACAACATTGGCTTGTGACTACTCTTTTTCATCGATACAGACTCCATATCGGATATCATATTCTTGCCCCTCAATATATATAGATTGACACCCTTAACCACCAATGGAAGCTAAGGTATTTGGATGTTGTCTAGACTTGAAGGTTTGCCAATCTTTGAAAAGCACACATTAAGCTCATAAAACCTCTTTTTCTTTAGTACATTCTTGACTACGGCATACTAGTTGGAGGTGAGCTGAATGACATGAGAGTCTTAAATCCCATTTCCCATTTTTTTCATCAAGATCAAACATTGAAACACCTTTTCTATTTTTTCCCCCATACTCAATTAGCATAGAAATGAATTCACACATTTTCTCAACCATTTCTTCAAAAATTCTTTACCTGGAAAATGGTTCTTTGTTGGATTTGGTTATGTTACATGCTGGATATAACATTTTTGGTATATATTTCATGTTGATATTATTTTGCATATATGGATAGCTAGGAACTATGTTAATTTTAATAATGAAGCTATGGAAAGAGATTTGTTAATGAAGGAACAAATTTATTGTTGTCTCAAATGTTTTGCTTCATATTCAAGTCTAGTTAAAAAAGTCCTCCTAGACTTGAAGCACCTCCAAACCCTTTTGGACCACTAGGGGAGCACTTTGTGTGCTATCATTTGATGCTTGTGGATCCTCCTTGCCATTAGTCTCCATCTCAGGGCCAAGCCCAAGGTTTTTAGCATTGCCAATCTAAGAGTCGGGGGAGCTTCTCTCCCTGTTCCTGATAGCCTTCACCTCTCCTAGGGGTGGCATGTTTGATAGTCTTAGACACAATCGTGACAACAACTGTGGTGCTCCTCCCCAAAAGAAGTTTTGTTGCTTGATTCATGAAATTTCTCCCTCTTGACTGGCTAAAGATTCTTAAGAAAAGTAATAAACTAAAAGGGTGGGAACCCTACCTAACACAATAGATCCTCTAAGCACTATTTACTAGGGGAACAACTATAATACTCCCCCTCCATTGCCTCCTTTATCTGCCATGTTTTTTTATTTTGATTGTTATCACCTTTTTATTAAACCACATTTGTTGTGACATTTATTATTGTAAAACCTTTTTTGATGTTATGATGTAATCTCTCTGTCAAACCTTTTTTTAATTCAATTCATTTTTCATTTCAAATTGTGATATCTTACACTCTTTTTTTATTATAATAATATATTTTATTGTTCTTATTGATAAAAGTACACTTCTCAATGGAAAAAAATTCAGCTTCTCTCTCTCTATCTATCGTCATTAGGCAAATAAATCTTTGTGTGGAGTCCACGAATCCTCGTGTCACTACAAACACTAAAAGAAAAGAAAAATCAGGCACGTTAGATTTAGATTTAGATGTGCTGTAGTGGCCTAGTCAATCCAAGATTCCAAACGTTCAAACATTAACAATAGACTTTCACGTGGGGGCTCGTGAGATGCCTTGTTGAAGACGGCAATGCAAGCCTTCCCCGCTATGCCCCTCTCTGAAATCCTATAAACCTGCTTCCTTTTCCTAAAGGTTTCCAACAGTTTTTATAAAGGAAATAAGTCTCACGAACCTAGTAAAGGAATTTAATCTTTAGAAATGGCTTCTGCAACGGGTATTCTCGTCGAAGCATACGTTAACAAGAAATACAGCGATATGCAAGAATTTGAGAAGAACAAGGAGGACAATCAGGACGAGAAAAATGGCAGTAATTCGAGGTGGGCACTGATCAAAATGATAAAGAAGAAAGTTTTACAATGGTGTAAGGTGGATCCTTGGAATTCCAGTGAAGTCATCACAGAGAAAGTCCATGGCCATGAATCTAAGCATTATGCTTAATACAGAGAAAATCCACGGGATATATATGATAATTGTTGTTTATGTTACAGCTGGTTAATACAAAGAAAATCCACGGCCAGGATCCAAAACATTGTCCTTAGTGTGTGTATGTATATATATATATATATATGTATATATGTATATATATGAGCACTGTTGTTTCAGATACTACTGGTTAATTTTAAAAATCTTAGTGTAATATGGTGTATATTTATATTTGTAAATGCGGTTTTAAGTGAACATGGAATTCTACAATTTGTGACAAATGGTAATAAATAAAAAAGACTATCAATTTTTGTAGGAAATTGTATTAGATGAAAGGTAATTTTTTTTAACAAATTTGAAAAATATAAATTTATTATTGAATAGACAATTTATCATAAACAAGGTCGATCATCAAATTTAAACCCAAGATGAAACTAAATATTATTTATTAATAGCTCTACATTGGTATATATAATTTTATATTATTATATTATTTTATTAAAGGATGAAGGAAGTATTTATTTCGTCAAAGTTCATTTTTGATTTGATTCAGCCTTATGTCTTAACCCTCGCACTTACGTAAAACTTGATTCTTGATCAGCTCTTTGATTCTTTGTACGTTTATCTTGTGAATCAACCATTTTTTAAAATGGTCTATGAATCACATGACTGCTGCAACTATATTTCATTTTGACAATTATGTATTTTATTTATTTATTTAATATTGTTTATATTTTTTTTTTATTAATAATAATTTGGAAAAGTTTGAAAAGTTAAATGTTTCACTTTTCATTTTAAGAAATGGTTGGCCTATATGATGTTTGAAGAGATTGTGAGATATTGTTGCTTATGCTTGTGTTCTTTCCATTTCGGACTAGTTTTCTGTTATTAGTTAAAATAGCTGCTCCTCTCAAGTATCCAGGTATACGCACATAGAAACTTTTCTGGTTTAAATTACAATCCGAAGAGTCCCATTTCAAGAAATTACCATTTTTATAATAAAATAATTTAAATATTAATATCTATATGAGAGGTTAAGAATGATAAATATGATTATAGAATAAAGGGAATGTTAGATACATTTCCCAAAAAAAATAAAGAAGAAAGAAGGAAAAAAATTTGTGAAAATTTTTTTACGAGGAAGATAATAAATATTGAAGCAAATAAAATATATGTTCTTTTACAAATCTGGATCGTGTTGGTTAAATATGTGTCCTTTTACAATTTTGGTAATCAATTGTTTAAAAGTACAAACTATTCCTAGAATTATCATATGTTAAAGTTCAAATTTGAGTATTTTTTTAAAAATTTGAAGTTAATTACTATAGACAAAAAAAGCTAGGTATATTTTGTCCTCATAGTAAATGGAGGTCTCATGGTTCTATGGAAATATTTAAAAAATTATTATATATTTTATGAATTTCAGAGTAGAAAGGGCACTTGAATATAAAATTTTATTCACTTTTGAATTTTGAAAAACATAATTTTATATGATGTCATGATTTGATTTCATTTAAAATTGATAAAAGTAACCTTGAAAGTAAACTACATAGATCTTTAAAAATGATAATAACAGCTTATTTATATAATAAATAACTCAATTTAAATATTTATTCAAACATAAATAAAATTGTAAATAATAAAAATAATTTAATGTAATAAGTCATTTTGAATTAATACAAATAACTTACTAAAAAAATTACATAAATAAAACAATGTTTATTAGAAGAGATAAGAAGATCTCATTAATGAATCTTTCCCATTTACAAGATTCTCTTTTCTATTATTTTTTTTATGAAATATAATTATATTACTTTCGAAAAATAATATTAACTATTAAAAAAAATTCATGCAACATAGAATTACACTCTAAAATCTATCATACTAGGCATAACAAAAGGGTTTGAGAAAACACCAAAAATCTTTAGATAACTAGTTAATATGACCAATCATAAGTTCAAAAATTTATTATAAAAAATTGAAGAAATTAACTAGGCATAAAAAACAAGCAAGTAGCAGGGCATATGATCTTAGATATCATGTTTATCTTAGCCAATATCTAACAAGTCATAACATTGAGGTAAGGACTCCTAATTCATGTTTATGTTGTTTTATTGATTCATTGCTTGCATGTCATCTAGTGTGGTTTTGGGTGACAAGATGGATAAGGCTAAGTAAAAAAAATATTATGTTATTGGAAAGAGGAGCCCAACCACCACACAATATTGAATGAGGGGAATTTAATTAAGGCAAAGACCAATCAATTTAGTTATGAGAGTGGTTGTGAAATTTACTTCCGTGGTGCCCCTCATAGAGTTTTTCCTTTTCAAGGTAAAGAGGGAGACATAAGAAACACTAAAGGGAGAATTTTCCTAATGATCCAACAAATTTTCAATATAAACAATTTTTAGTATAATTTTATTAGGCATGAATTTACATAGATACATTTGAAATCACTAGAATATTTTTGTATACAGAGAATTCCTTAGGAGTCATAAAGTTAACAAACACAATAATTTTTTTTTACAAATAAAAAGAAAAATTATACTTTATAAATATACTAAATCTTTATGAATTTTATATGATTCATAAGATAATAAATAAAGAATATTTTTCTGAATAAAATATTTAAATAAAATAATTTAAAAACATCATATATCATTATCTAAACAAATTGAGTTTAATTATAAAATCAACACAAATATTTCATAATATCAAATTGATCATAATAATGACATTGAGGAATGCCTAAATGCACAAAGTGATCCTTCTACCAATTCAAATCTTTCTACCCTAGTCAAGTTGAGTTTCAAGCAATTTAATATAATGTTTACAATGGTAAAACATTAATAAGGGCGTATTGAACCAAGTCCATGCAGGAAGGGAGCTGCTTGTGTCAGAGATTGTGATTATAATGTATAGACTTGGCAAATATGCAGAGTTACATAAAGTGACTATCGCATAAAATTTAAAGAACCAATTGAAGAAGCTTGTAGAGTTGTCGAATTGCATAAGGAGCTTTGTTTGCAACAATTCCGCTACAAAGAAATGTTTGTGCCCTGAGTGTCAAAGAAAATGGCCATAAGCAGAAGCATGTTATTGTTAGTTTTGTAACATCTTTTGTATAGTAATATGTTTAAGTATGTATTCAATGAAAATAATTAAATCTTTACCTTGTTTGTAGTGGGCGTTGTTCAACCCAAGCTTGTTTATAGAGAGAAAGTGCTCTTTCGAGAATCTTGTTACAAACACAATGGATTATTGCATGTCAGATCCACACACAGAAATGCTAATTCATTGACTACAAAGAAGTCGAGCACCGTAGATAGAGCATAATCGATAAGTCATAATCATGGATTTGAATCTCGAAGCAGTGATGCCCTGAAATTGCCTTGAGCATGACTTTACCAAAATCATATAATAAAATAGAAAAGTAATATATTGAAGAACCTATATTTTGCTCTCTTAATTTCTTGATTTCCTTTGTTTTGGCAGTAATGATGCATTATGTATTGTCTATAGACAAGAGTTATTTATCATTGAAATTTTGAGCTAAAATCTTGGCACGAGAATATATTACCTTCCTACCCAAAGATATTTGTGGACTGTTACAAAGCAACAACAGTGTAAGCAGTTGCAGCTATTAGAGCTCTGGGGGGTTTGGATGATAGTTTTCACACTAGTGGCTGTACAAATATATTTGTAGGCACTTTGTATTTTTCAATTGGAAGGGTTTTTATACTAACATCCATCAATACATCTTTTTCTCTCTCCTCTGGTTTTTCATTATGACATGTTTTCACAGTTTCAATAAGAAATAGTGAAAAACACTTTTTCCACAAATTCAAAATAACGCAGGGCTAATCTCTTTGTTTGTGTATAAGTATATATATTTTTAAATTGATGGTAGATAGGTGTAAGAGCATACACATTGCAGATCAATTTGATGAAGATGAAATATAAATGGATGCCTACCATTATAAATTGGAGTCACTAGGCCAGTCGAAGAAGACTAGGGCTTAAATTTGTTCTCCATGTCTTTATTTGATAACTTGTCATCGTTCTTATTTTTCTTTCCCTTAGCCCTATATTTCTTTCCTAGAGATGATTGTTGATCATGATTCTTCGTTACAAAGAACATAATCACCATCGCAGCTATAATTGCATTAAAGAGTCCTGCTACTGCAATGGCAACAATCAAATCAACATATAATTTTATTTTGGGATCCGTTGTGTTTGAAACGCTAAAATAGAAAGAGACAGCAAACAGTTCTGTTAGAGAATCCAATTTTCCTCATTCATAATGTGTATGTACACTATTGTTTTCAATGTGGCAAGGTAGACCTTACATTACTAATAACTGATTGTTGAAAACTCCTATAAACATAAGATGAATATTCCCGAAACATAAGACGCACAAAGGAAAAATTGAAACCAAGATAGGGAGTTTTGCGAAGAGGCACCTGCCACTTTTTCAAAGCTATAAGATTAACGCAATGGTCCCATGCAGAGGGATATCAAAATTATTAGTGGTTGAATAAATTTAGGAGAATTTTTATAGTAAATTGACCCAATGGACTTCCTAAACTTTATTGTAGAGAAATTTCAGCACAGATAGCTCACTACAAAACTCTCAATAAATTATATGGAGGCAAACTTTGAATGTTTTGGAGAGAATACATGTGGCCACATGGCATGGAAAATATTTAAGCAAGTGGGAAACTTCCATCCTCCCTCTCTAGTCGCCACTCAAAGTCTCCTGCGAGAGAAATGACCGTTACAATTTTGAAGGCCTAGATTCCATTTATTCCTACCTTGTTGTTTTGATGTTTCACAGGGCCACCTACATAGGATAGGTAGGGATCGGTAGCCCCCCTCCTAGGGAATCTATTCTGAGAGAAAGAATTTTTTTTATCGAAAGGATAAACAGATGAAATTTAGGCAAGCAAGAAAAGACAACTCAACAAAGACTGACAACTGCTTTTAACAATGGAAATATGCGTGTACACTAATTTGATCTCATTCTTCTCTGAATGGAAAATAACTTACTAAATACCACTAAATTTTTTTTGGGATCGAGGAACATTTCAAAATTTTCATGTTAAAAATTAAAAAGTAAATTTGACTACATTTCAATGGTTTCCCCCATAATATAGCATAGAACAGGGATTTGGTTGCATTCTTCTGGCAGTGTTCTTGTGGTCTCTGAATGTGACCTCCACTCTAATTGATCCTTTTGAAGCCTTATCAGACCTTTATAAGATCCTCTATTGATCCTAGGAAATACGCAACTAATAGCAGATTAAGTCATTTAGGTAGTTCATCAGGTATAACATTTATTTCAAAATCCACTTGATTTAGGAAAACATTTAAAGGTTTGGTTAGCCTACATTGAACTAATTAGGGAAAGCTGAAAATATATATCACTATCAAAAAAATTAAAAGAAAATTAGATCACCCAGAACAACAGTAGGATAGAACACATCAAGCACACCATAGCACAACACAACTACGGCAAAAGCCAATGAGAATGGATCAAATTCATAGAAAATTATGCAATTATGTTGCATATCAACATCTCCTCCATCCATGCTCTGTAGTTGTGGTTTAATGAAATGCAGTCAACCACCTTTCTGTAATCGATTTAGAAAGCATGTTGGGGATTGATGTTGTTAGGGTTCTCGAAACTTTCCCTCTTCTACAATAATCTGATGGGCATTTATTGTCTGTAAGACTCATGAAAAACATATTTCGTGCCAAATAGATAGCTGGCCTAACTAGCTGAGCTGTAAAAGACTGTGTTAAACCTGAAAACTATCCCAAATAAATTTTATCATTATTTTTTTTATCGATGTATTAGACTAGGTAGAATACAAGCTATGATTGGTGCTTAAGAGTGGCAGGGACAGGTATCACCTTGATTTACATGAAGTTTACCATAACATGTTATAAATTACAGCCAATAAGAGACAATGATTAATATTATTTTAAACTTTTACTTAAACAACTTGTAATTTACTTAGCTTAAACAATCATGTCTTACCTAACATAGAAATCAACATGTTTTTTGGGTCCAAATAACCGGAATTAATCACCGGTTAAAGTAAACCGAAGGCTAAAGTACCCTCCAGGACTAATAACATCTTAAAGGAATTCTGAGAATTTGGAGTTGTTATTGTGAAGGAATTTTTTTGATTTTGCATCTTGATAACATAGCTCAGCCAAAGAATATATATTGCATTTTGTACATGCATTGATTAAAAATCTTGAAAGCATGGACCCATGGCATCTTTCAAAAAATTTATCATAAGAAGTAATAACTAGTACCCACTGGAATGAATATTTGATTAATTGGATATTTTTTAGTTTCATCATACTAGTAATTGAATTCTATTTGATAGTATTAAGTTTTTTATTTTGTTTTTAATAATGGAAATATATTGATACTTAAAATCCATTCACATATCTATATGTGCATGTTCATTTGGGACCTAATTGTGTTTCCCTTGTTTCAATATCATCAACTTTTGGGACCTATCCATATTTCCCTTCTTTTTAAAATGTAAAGGTTTCATATTTCACTATTAGAAATATATATAAATGAAACAACAGTTTACATAATAAGGTTGTCCGGGTGGTATCTGCTACACCTACTAAAGAAATCTCATAATATAAACAATGAAATTAAATCAAATAACTTTCAGAAATTTCTTCCTTATGGTAAAACTATACAAGTGAAAATATTGGTTTTGAGAACATCATTGTTAGGCAAGGACAATCAAACAAGTGAAACAAAAAGAGAACCTACAAAACCATAGATTACAATCTTTGAAAAGCAAAAATGAAAATATTTAGCAGAAATCATTGTTGGCATAAAATATATATAACAAATTTCCAACACTAAAGTCATTGTTATCAAGTCAAATATACATATGACAACCAACACACGAACATCCTTGTATCATAAAATAATTGCAAAATAGACTTGGAAATAAATTTTTACATCATAACAAAATATAGATGAATTGTAGAGAAAAAATAAATACCTTTGAATTCATAATGAAAAGTGCCACCACATTACCACCTTAATTAAAAGCTTAACACAGTTCCAACATGACTTGCACACATTGTGATTTAAACTTTGGAGAAATTAATTCCTTGTGAATGTTTTTAGAGGACAAATGGCATCTAATAAACCCTATTAATGCCATTTAATATAATAATATTTGATATTAACCAATGCATTACTGACGCATATTTATTAGAGAAAATCATATCCTCATCGTACCTTCACTCAAACATATGAAAACACTATTGAAAACCAATCATTTTTCTATTTACCAAAATAAACACTAACCAAATATTATATGCATACATCCAAAATCTATCCCATTATATAAAACACCTACATATGTAATAATCCATAAAAATTAGAGATTAAGGAGACATTAAAAAATATAACATATCTTATTGATCAAACCACCTAAATTAATATACTAAAACTCTATGAAACACTATTGGTCCAAGTTTTCACAAATTCTAATTTGAAGGTGTTTTATCCAACGCCCTAGGAACCCTCATCAATCTGGCTAATATTGATTTCATCCTAAAGGCTAGAGATTTAGAGATTATTACTAATTAAAGGAAAATAACCTTTCGGAATCTCTTATATAAAATCATTGCTAAATCCCTTTCCTTTGCGCTGAGACATTGTCTTCCCCCCATTGTTATAAGTGATCAAACAAGGATCATCCAATATATGTATATTCTATATAGTGTAACTATAAATTGGGAGGGTTAGATTATTTGGTAAAAAATTCATGTTTATGAAGATTGACATTGAAAATATTTATAATAGGATTAATCGGTCATTCATCATTGCTATGATTCAAGTGTTGGGTTTTCACCCTAAGTTTGTTCATATTATTTATTTGTCATTTCCATACATTCGATCTTGCATAACCATTATTGGATTGCAATCACACAAATTTTTGTTTTTTAGTTTTTTAAGAAAGGTTTTCCATTGGCTCCCACTCTTTATGTGTTATGTGCAGAAGGATTTAGCTACCTTTTGGCCAACTACTCATCAAGAGGATTGGTGAAAGACAACTCTCTCTTTCATTATGATTAATGACAAGCATCAATGTGAACTTTTTAGATGATTCTTTCCCTACCATTCTAGAGGAAGAAGATACAGTGAATAATGCCATGGAGTGCCTTGATCTTTTTTGTTTTGCATCTAACTCCTCTATTTGGTAGAGAAAGACTCAATGTTATAGATTGTCTTTCTCTCTCAAACTTGTTGATTGGAAGGATATCAATGAAAATGTAGCTTGCCATGTGTACAATTTTATTTTATGGGCATTCCCTTTGATTTTTGAGCCTCCCCATTTGATCTTTGGTCATACTTTGTTCATAGGGTTCAAAAAGTGATTTCTCATTAGATCACCAAATCATTTTCTCTATCAGGAAAGTTTCCTGTTTTATCCAAAGTGTTGATTTCTACCATGAATACTTCTCTTACTGTTGGGTTCCTTTTTAAAATACTTATGCTAAGTTGTTAAGGGATTTTATTATGGCTAATTTAGAAAGCCATAGGGGTTTCCTCAAGTTCTCTTTGGATATCTCTTGGTGGGCTAGAGATACTCGGGGCATTGGGTTCCTTAGCATCAAATTCCAAGGCTATGCCCTAACTGTTAAATGGACAATTGCATGTTTACAAGTGAATAAAGCTTCAAAGGTTATGTTAAATTGCTACATTACTTAATTAACCCATCTTGGCTAGAAGGCATGGAAGGATTTTGATTTAAATAATCTTCTTATTTCTCTTATGCCAATTTATATTTGTAGCACATTTGTGGTCAAAATCATATGGAAAGTCTAGGAAATTCTCAAACCCAACCTCATATCAGTTGGGGATGGTTTTATAAATGATATTTCTATTAATTCTTAACCCTTTTGGTGGTATCCCATATTTAATTTTTATAACATCTCATTTTCCATGGGTCCCTAGAGTAAGAGCCTTAGAATTTTTAAAAATAAAAAAAACTAGACTATTGATGCCATATTTTTTAAGGTTTATCTAGTGTGGATCCCATTGGATATGCTCAGAATTAAATAATACCTCTAAGCTAAGGAATCAAATTCAATTCATGAAATTTAAAACTTCAAACATAATGTTTATCTCTATAAATTGAGAGTTTCATCTAGAGTCCTATGTTAGAAAGAGCTGTATTGGCCTATGGCTACTGCTTTTTAGAGATACAAACCCTATATTGGATATCATATTCTTACCCCTCAACATCTACATCTTGACACCCTCAAAATTAGTGGAACCTAATGTATCTAGATGTCATCTAGGCTACAAGGTTTACCAATCTTTGGAAAACCCATATTAAGCTCAAAAAAGATCTTTTTCTCTAGTGTATTCTTTACCGGGGCATACTAGTTGGAGACAAGTTGAATCACATGGTGGAGTTAAATCCTATTTCCCCTTATTGTCATCCAGCTTAGACCTTGAAACACCTTTTCTAGTTTTTTCCCCATACTCAGTCAACACGCAAATGAATTCATATATTTTCTCAACCATTTATTCCAAAATTCATTACATGGAAAATGGTTCTTCTTAAGGACTCGGTCATGTTACTTGCTAGATATAACATTTTTTGTATATATTTCATGTTGATATTTTTTTTCATATATAGAGAGCTAGCAACTATGTTATTTTTAATAATGAAGCTATGGAAAGATATTTTTCGATGAAGAAAAAAAATTATTGTTGTCTCCAATATTTTGCTTCATACTCAAGTTCAATTATAAAATCTCCTCCTGGACTTGGAGCACCTCCAAACCCTTTTGGACCACTGGAGAAGTGCTTTGTGTGTTATCATTCGATGCCTCTGGATCTTCTATGTCATTGGTCTCCATATAAGGGCCAAAGTTTTCGACATTGCCATTCTAAGAGTAGTGGGGCCAAGGACAAGGCTTGGAGACGGAAATGCAAGCCTTCCACGCTATGCCCCTCTCTAAAATCCTATAAACCTGCTTTCTTTTCCTAAAGGTTTCCAACAGTTTTTATAAAAGAAATAAGTCGCAGGAACCTAGTAAAGGAATTTAATCTTTAGAAATGCCTTCTGCAACGGGTATTCTCGTCGAAGCATACGTTAACAAGAAATACAGCGCTATGCAAAAATTTGAGAAGAACAAGGAGGACAATCAGGACGAGAAAAATGGCAGTAATTCGAGGTGGGCACAGATCAAAATGATAAAGAAGAAACTTTTACAATGGTGGAAGATGGCTCAGATGGCTCCTTCGAATTCCAGTGAATTCACAGCCATGCATCTAAACATTATGCTTAATACAGAGAAAATCCACGGGATATATATGATAATTGTTGTTTTTGTTACAGCGGGTTAATACAAATAAAATCCAAGGCCAAGAGCCAAAATATTGTCCTTAGTGTGTGTGTGTCTCTCTCTATATATATATGATCACTGTTGTATCTGATACTTGTTAATTTTAAAAATCTTAGTGTAATATGGTGTATATTTATATTTGTAAATATGGTTTTGAGTGAAGGTGGAATTCTGCAATTTATGTCACAATATGGTAATAAAAAAAATACAATTAATTTTCGTAGGAAATTGTATTAGATTAAAAGTAAAAATTTGTTCAGAAATTTAAAAAATATTTATATTTGAAAGATAATGTTGAGTAAATAATCTGTCAATAATGATAAACAAAATCAACCATCAAATTTAAATAAAATTTAACATTTTATATATTAATAGCTATAAGCTTAAATGTGAAATTATACCTTTACATTGGTATATATAATTCTGTATTATTTTATTGAAGGAAATATTTATTTCCTTAAATTCATTCTAGATTTGATTCAACCTTTATGTCTTAATCCTGGCACTTACCAAAAATCAATTCTTGATAAGCTCTTTGATTCTTTGTACGTTTATATTATGAATCAAACATTTTTTTTAAATGGTCTATGGATCACTTGAGTGCTACAACTATATTTGATTTTAAAAATTATATATTTTATTTATTTAATGTGGTTTCTACATTTATTTTTATTAATAATAATGTGGAGAAGTTGAAAAGTTAAATGATTCACTTTTCATTCTAAGAAAGGGTTGGCCTATATGATGTTTGAAGAGATTGTGAGATATTGCTGCTTATGCTTGTATACTTTCCATTTCGGACTAATTTTCTGTTAAATTCCATTTCGGATTTATTTTCTGTTATTAGTTGAAATAGCTTTTCCTCTCCACCATCCTAGTAAATGCTGGTTATATTATGAGTGTAATTGTATGTCTCATTTTGTATACGCATTTATAAACTTTTATAATTTAAATTGCAATCCTAAGATTCTTATTTTAGGGAATTACCATCTCTATAATAGAATAATTTACATTTTATTTTTAGATAAGCATTGGGGTTAATGAGTTTCCTGTCCTATATTAATATAAAAAAGATATACACAAATATTAAAAAAAGCCCAACCTTTACAATTATCATTTTAGGAAGAGCTGGGAAACAAGGCCATCATGTGACAAAAAACAACAAACTACATAGAGACCAATCAAAACAGCCTACAACAAGACAAAGGACCAAAAAACCTTGCCATACATGAGAACGGGTTTACCGATTAAAGAACAACATTATCACAAATTTAAAACTTCACACCAGAATGAGAATGACCACCGTCCTGCCCCTGGGACTCCATTTTGCTGCTACCAATAGAGTGGGCATTTTTGTTGCTCAGGTGATGGTTATGCATCACTGAGGTGACAACGACACACTGAACATGGAGGAACTAGGGTGGAAACTTCCTACCAGGGTTTTCAACCATTTGTCTCAGAGATTTGGCAACCTCCAACCTATACCTACATTTATGCATTTCTTTCCACAATTCAAGGCTTAAGATCAGACATTCCACCTCCGCCCACAAGGGGCAGCAATAAATAGACCACCAAGATTAGGAGGGTGATGTAGTTTCTACCCTAGGTCCTTGACATAATCCACCAACTGAACAAATCTAGACTCAAGATCTCTAAAGACTGTAAATGGAATAAAACCAAACCCATGGATACCTGAGAAAGGCAACACTTGAAAAGGACTAGTTTTGAAATCTTCAACTTTCTTGTCAAGGCCAGGCCTATCTGACGGTGCCAAAAAAAAAGGCCAACATTCAAATCACCAAAGCTTTGTCCTCCTTCACAACCACCAAGAGATATTACTATCCATACGGGAGATTATATATGATCGAGTACATAAAGGGAGGGTTAAATACATTTATAAAAATTAAAGAAAAAGAAAGAAAATATTAGTTTAGTATTTGAAGGTAATAAATATTGAAGTCAATGAAATGTATATTTTCTAATAAATTTGGATCATGTTGTTTAAATGTGTCCTCTTATAATTTTGATAATTTATTGTTTAAAATTACAAGTTATTCTTTGAATTATCAATATGTGAAAGTTTAAATTTGAGTATTCTTTGTAAAATTTAGAGTTAATTACCATAGATAAACAAAGTTAAACATCCTTGGTCCTCAAATTAAATAGAGGTCCTACAAATCTATAGAATTCTCTAAAAAATAATTGTATATTTTTGGAATCTGAGATTAGAAAGGGCATTTGAATATAAATTTTTTTTCATTTGCAGACTCTAGAAAACATAATTTGTATTTATGTTCATCCTATGGAATGTCATACTCTAATTTTATTTATAATCAATGAGAGGAAATCCGAAAGTAAATTATGTGGATCTTTAAAACTGATAGTAACTCATTAATGAATTTTTCCCATTTATGAGACTCTCATTCATATTATTTTTTATGAAATCTAGTTATATTGCTTTAAAAAAAAACTGATTATTCCTAAAATGAATGCAGCATGGAATCACACCCTAATGTATATCATACTAACATTAACAAAAGGGTTTTGGAAAACACCAAAAATATTTACATTAGTTAAAATGACCAACCATTAGTTCAAAAAATTAGTATAAAAAGATGAAGAAGTTAACTAGGTATAAGAAAGAAGTAAGTAGCAGGCAGATGATCTCAAGTATCATGGTTACCCTAACCAACATAAAACATGTCATTATCTTAAAGTAAAGTCTCCCAATTCATGTTTATGTTTTTTTACTCATTCACTACTTAGATGTCATTTAGTGTGGTCTTGGTTGGTGAGATGGCTAGGGCCAAGCAAAAAAAACATTATGTGATAGGAAGGAAGAGCCCAACTACCACACAACATTAAATTAGGCGAGTTCATTTGAGGTAGAGACTAACCATTATAACTATGAAAATGGTCGTGAGATTTACTTTTTTGGTGCCTCCATAGCTTTTTGTCCTTTTAAAGAGAAGAGGAATACATATAAGAAACACTATAGAGATAATTTTCATAATGATCCAACATAATTTTCAATATAGAAAACTTCTAATGTAAGTTAATTAGGCCAAACAAGAATCTAAATACATACATTTGAAATCACTAGAGTATTTTTATATGTAGACAATTCATTACAAGATGTTGAGTTAGCAAACACTGTGTGTGTGTGTGTGTGGACACACACACACGTATGTATGCATGTATGTATATACATATATATGTATATGTATATGTATGTATATACATATATATGTATATGTATATGTATGTATATACATATATATGTATATACATACATACATACATACATATACATATATATGTATACACACACACACACACACACACACACACACACACACACACACACACATATACACATATATACATATGTACACACACACACACACACATACATACATACATACATACATACATACATACATACATACATACATATATATATATATATATATATATATATATATATATATATATATATATATATATCTATATATATATATATATATATATATATATATATATATATATATATATATATATATATATATATATATATATATATATACATGTGTGTGTGTGTATAGACACATATACATACACACACACACACACACACACACATGTATGCATGTATGTATGTGTATGTACATGTGTGTGTGTGTGTGTGTGTGTGTGTGTGTGTGTGTGTGTGTGTGTGTGTGTGTGTGTGTGTCTATATATATATATATATATATATATATATATATATATATATATATATATATATATATATATATATGATCCAATAAAACTTGTGTGACTATGGAGGCTGTATATAGGTGGCAAAGGGCATAAAAATGACTATATTTGGAGAGGTAGTTAACCATGACTAGGATCACTATTTTTTTGTCATATTTATGGAGCCCCTTAATGAATTACATACAAATATCAGTCTAGATCCTATTAGGGATGGGAAAGGGTTCAATCAAACTAGGAATTAATGTGGTTTCTCCTTTATTACATTGGCAAGTATCACATTCAGCCACCATCTGTTTAAATTCCTCTTCATCGCCTTTCAAAAAAAATGACATACCCATTCATATGTTATAAGAAATCCTAAGCTCCTTATTGATTGAAAAGCATGGATTTCATAGAGTACAGCCTACTGAAGGTTTATGTTATTTGGAATCACCAAACAACCCTTGTAATACAAAGAATCACCATCCCATCAATAATGTGATACTATAAAGGGTTAATGGTCAATTATTGAATGAGTTGGTGAAAAGAGGGATCATGTGCATACCCTTGGTGTATAAGTTCCAACTATTTTAGAATGGGTATTGAGATGGTAGAAAGAGAAGACTGGTCCACGAATGTGTGGGAGAGAGCATCTGCTACTAAATTGTCTTTACCCTTCTTTTAAGTGATATCATAATCATAGCCCATAATTTTCTTGACCCATTTCTATTATATCCAAGATGAGACCCATTATTCCAAGAAGTATTTCAAACTTTGGTGATTATTTTTAATGTAAAAATGATTCCCAAGTAAGTATGGCTGCCATGTTTTACTGCATGTAAAATGGCCATCATTTATTTTTCATATGTAGAAAAAGCGAAATTTCATCCAAAAAGGGATTTGATAGTTAAGGCAATGGGATGACCTTATTAGAAAATAATAACACCAAGGTCATTTTCACATGCATCACTTATGATGGTGAAATTTTTGGTGAATTTTGGTATGGCCAAAATTGGTGTGATGCACATAGCTTGTTTGAGTGACATGAATGTCTACTTAGCTTTGGCATCCTATGTGAATGCATCCTTATTCAATAAGTAAGTTAGGGGAGCTATGATCTTTCCATAATCCCTAATGAAATTGTGGTAGTATCTTATAAGGCTAATAAATTCATAAAGCCTCTTAATGTTCATTAGGTGAGGCCAATGTTGCATGACACCAATTGTATCTAGATCCATGCAAACCCCATTGGCTAAAACAATGTGACCTAGAGATTCAACTTCTTCTTCACTAAAGGAATACTTGAACTACTTAGTACATAATAGATTATCTACTATAATTTGTAATGTCATAACAAGATATTAGAAATGTTCATCCCATGTGTAGTTATATATCAAAATATCATCAAATAAAACCAAACCAAATTGATAGAGGAAAGGCTAAAAGATTTTATTTATTAGGGATTGAAATGTTAAAGGGGATTTATAAGTCCAAATGGCATGACCAAGAATTCATAGTGACCCTCATGAGTGAAAAAATATATCTTTAGATTTTCATTAGCATGCACATGGATCTGATGATAGCCAGAATGAAGATCTAATTTGGAGAAACATTTTTCCCCTTGGAGCTCATCAAGAAAATCATCAATGAACAAAATTGAAAACTTGTGTTTGATAGTGAGGTAGTTAAGGGTATATAAGTCAATGCAAAGGCACCACAACCCACATTTTTTTGGGATAAGAAGTACTGGGGAGGATCATGGGTTGGTTCTTGGGTGAATAACCCCAGACTTGAGGAGTTCCTATACTAGTTGTTTAATCTCAATTTTTTATAGATTGGGATAGATGCGTCACTGGATGTTGAGTGGGATGCTTCCTAGAAGGAGGGTAATGTGATGATATTTAGGACCTGAAGGGGGAAAACCAATTGGATCTATAAATATGGTTGCATGCTTGTCAAGGATGGATTAAAAATTAGCAGGGTAGTGAGTAGAAGAGGGGAGTTGGAGTTGGATAGAGTACAACTGGGCAATGACCCCATGTGAGCCTTTTTTCCAAACATTTTACATGCAATGGGAACTGATGATGTTAGTATATATGAGTAATAACCCTTAAAAGTTTTGATTCTAGCCACTATCAGTGAATTTCATACAAAGTTCATAGAAATCCCATAGAATAGGTCCCAATGTGTGAATCCACTATGCCCCTAGGATCACATCACATGCCCCTAAGGGTAGGGAAAACATATTTGAGTGAATTATGGAATTGAATATCATGATAAACACATTATGACACTTCTCTTTACATGTCAATATTCCCCCATTATCAATCATGAATTCAAAGCTAAAATAAGGGTGTATAAAGCAATTTGCATGCTTAGCAATGTCTAGATCAATAAAATTGTGTATGATTCCAGAGTCAATGAGGATTTTTAGAGGAATTTTTTTATATAAAATCTTGAAATTCATGGTTTAAGGGGTGGTCACATCTATTAGTACTGGAGACAGATCTTAGGTTAAGTTTTCTAAGCTAGGGATTCATTGGAAGGGCTTTGTTTTACTTGAACAACTTATGATTCTTTGATATCAAGCTTGTTGTCTTGCTTTAGCAGTGAGTCCACATCTAGAAATTAAATATTTTATTTGATGTATCAATGACCATTAACCCATTTTCATCACAATTATAGCATAATCATTTCTCTTTATGGTCCCACATCTCTGCCTTAGTATGACACTTGGCTATTGTGGTTGTGGCTGACCACTAGTTTGTTGTGTTCTTTATGGGTGAAAAAGTGGAATGTCAACACTAGACTAAAATTTTATATTCTAATAACTTAGCTAGACCCAAAGTGGCCATAAATTTAGTGTTCTAAAACATTTTCACCTATAAGTAGATTGTCTCTTTGAGATCACTAATGAAATAACTCTTGAAGAAGTCATCTGATAATCCTTCAATGTGATTACCTAGTTTTTCAAATTCAATTTGATAATAATAAATGGTGTCTATCTAATAAAGTTTTGTGAGAGCTCCTATAAATTCCTCAAATGCTAAATATTCAAACCTACCTAGAAGTAAGGATGCAGAGGCTTTTCAATCAGGTTCATCATTTTATTTGAGATAGCAATGGTACCATTGAAGTACTTCTTGTTTAAATTGAAAAAAAGCAATTGGGACTTTGTTGATAGAATAAGTAATGTGAAGGTTAAATAATTATTATTCTTGATATATCCATCCAATACGATTTGTACCATTGAACTATGAAAACTCCAACTTAGGCCCATGTGATGTGTGTGGAGAAGAGAAACTATTCCTTCAATAGGACTCCTTCTACAACTTATTGAGGAGAATGCTAGTCTACTAATTGAGTCCATGCATATTATCCATTAACTTAGTGACATAGGATTTCAATGAGGCTAGTTCTTCCTCTATTATTTTTGTGCCTATATGGGTGACTACCATAACCAGTGTTTTGTTTTTTTTTAAAACTAGTTCCTCTAGTTTTTGTTATCAAAAGTCTATCCGTAGTTGTATAGTTACCATTATGCTAATTTGTAACTAGTTTCTCTGGGTTGTTCCTATCAAAAGTTTGTCCATAAATTTTTAGTTACCATTGTGCTAATATGAAGCTATTTTTCTGAGATGTTCCTATCAAAATTCTATCTATAGATTTTCAATTACCACTGTTCTAATATAAAACTAGTTTTTATGAGATGCTCCTATCAAAAGTCTATCTATAGGTTTTTAGTTACCACTATGTTAATCTGAAACTAGTTTTTCTATTAATAATCTAAAAAAATGATATGTTTTATATGGGTCCCAATTTTGTGTGGCTACTTAAAGGTTTTAATAAATTCTAATGGCCACCAATGCTATCTGAATGAGTACCACTCTCCATTAATTCCTAGCCATGGAATTATCCCCTATTGACATCTCTTAGTTTACCTCATGGATGGGAACTAGTCAATCAATATGGGGACATTATCCTTTTTTATGGAAGGTCCTCTAAATGGGATAGCCACTTTAGGGTTCCTATGGTATTCCTTGCAATGAGTTTTAGGGATATATGCCTAAGTACTTCCCATAGTCATGGATAGGGGTATTTTACTCTTATTTGAACCTATAAATAAAGATGTAAAAAAAGATACAATGAATTTGTTTTAAATTGAATAGTTCTTGGAAATCCTTGCTATAAAAACAAATTATAAAAAAAAAGTTGTAGGATGAGGAAAGTTCTCTGATACCAGATGTGAGGAACTTGATGCAAAGATTTACGAATTATAGAAAATAATAGAATAGTAAAAATAAATTTAAAAATTAGCTCAAAATAATTCAAATATGTTATATTGATTACAGGCCATTTTGAGGGGACAACCTCCTTTGAGTAAGCTAAATACAATAATATTCATCAATACCTTAATTCAACATCAACACTTACTTAAATATTAATTCTATTCTAGAAACTAATAATTCCCATGCATTTGGGATAATTCAATTATACTACTTACTTAAATACTAATTATATTCTATCAACTAATAATTCACATGAATATGGGATATTTAAAATATACTAAAGGGATGACTTACAAATCATATCTATCCATAATGACTAATACTCTAACAAATGCAAAGATAAGGGTAAGAACACAGGTTCTTAACAATGTAACTCAATTGTATCTTAGGCTAAATTGGGGTGAAAACCTCTAATATATTCATAGTTTAACTTTTATGACATCCAATGAGTAATAACATATAATGAGTTCTTATTAATGAACTTATAGAGGTCCACATATATTTCTTTCATTGATAGAATTTAATAGATCACTTAGTGTGAATGTAAATACAATTTGTTGGTTCAATCTCTCCATTTATTTCCCAATCTAGACTTAAAATAAGAAATCATGATTACTTACCACTTGCTAGATTTAACAATCATGATTTAATGCTTCAAAATGTCCAATCAAGTCCTAGTTTCACATCTAATTAATGATTAAAGTGTGGTAGGTAGATGGCTATATCATCCTCAAGACTTCCTGAGTAGTTCCTTCTCATGATATGTGTACTTTAATAATCAGTTCATGATTTAATGGTTAATGCCTAGTTACGACGTAGTCCTCATATTTCTATACTTGGGGAGAAATAGAATTCCAATTTGAGGAGACATTTCATTATTTTATTGACATTTCAACTCTACTTTTATCTTATTCTAACCACCCTAGGGTATTTCGGGCTCCACCTACAAATATACATTAAAATTACATGTGGTATGTTATGATAAGATAAGTCAGTATCCCCAATGATTTAACAAATCTATAAATTCTAAGAGACTGACAATCCTAACAATGTTCCATGTGTCACTTTATTGTTTGATCAAGCTCTCCTGGGCTTTGACATCTCTATCAAACCCAAGTGACTAACATGTCTAACATTGGGGTGTTTTAATTTGTCATATCATGACAACTCTGACCTTCAGGTGATGTGAAAATTTATAATTTGATTAGGGTCTTCAAAGCTCTAACAGTTATGATAGATGTAGGAAACTGACATGTCTGACATTGGGGCAAGCTCATTGGTCATATCTTCATAAATCTAAACACTGGGCCATGTGTAAATTTCTTCCACTTACTGAGGCCCTTCCAAGATATGACACTTCTAACTAATCTATGAGACTAACCATTTTGACTAAAATTACCATTTTAATTTTCCATTGGGTTGATCACTCCTAAGTTCTAACATTTATGGCATATCTAGGAGACTAACCATTCTAATAATGAGGTACCCTGATTGGATGGTATATAACATCTTTGACACCTTTAGTATAGATATACATTATGCTCTTTAATTTAACCACTCTTCATATATAAATACACATAAATATATAAATTAAAATTAAAATAAATGTGATGAATATAAATTATCATCTGGTTGCTAGTGAAGCTCACTAGATGCCACATGGGACTCCAAGAGTATGACCCTATGGGAGCCTAAATATGGGATCTAAACTAAAGAAAATTTATCACATTAAATATTCTAAGTAATAAAATCCATGATTAAGTTTGGGTTTTGGCCTAGATTTAACTATATTAAACTTAGAGTTCATTAGGGGCTCTTAACAAGGATCAACTGGCCACTGCAAATACTCACTACACTTGGGAAAAGTAGATAAAAATAAGAACTCAAACATTCTATTAGAAGGAAGTTGATCAAAACATGATAGAATGTCTAGTGACTTTGAGTTTGATCATTTAAAAGAGGGATCCCCCATTTTATGGAAAGGGGTTGTGTTGGCCACAAAAAGTTTGAGGATAAAAGTGACCACTTATCCTTAATGGAGTAACTTAACAGTATTAGGAGAGTTCCTCATGACTCATGGAAAAATTCAATTTTAGGTTCCATAAGACCTGAGATATGACTCCACATTTACTCAATCCTTCTCCAAGCACTTTACTCTTTCATTATTTAAGATATTTAAATAGTGATCTAGTTTTTATGATTCAATTGATGGGGGAAGCATTTTCCTTGATGTTTATTAAGTATCTATAATAAATGGGTATTACTTAATCCAAATTTTAAAAATAGATCCTATACCCTCAATGTCTCTTTTTCTTAATCTTCCACCTAATCAACTTACTTTGGAAAATTTCCCTCATACAAACAATAAACCAACTCTAGCTATTACCCCTTATAATGAATTACATGAAGTAAACTCATTGCTACAAAGTTTTAGGAATTATATGATGGACTTGAAAAGGAATAAGGTCTAGCATAATAGACATTTTCAAAATTTCAATTAATCATATCACTCCAATATGTAGTTTTATCAAGATAATACCTAAGCACAATTCCAAAGAGGTTATATGAGTAACTTGAACACCTAGAATCTTATTGCTTCAAGATATTCCAAGGCTATTTTTTTTGCTCAAAATAATGTAGTAGAAGATTATGAATGCCTTTACCCATATAATGAGCCCCACAATAAAAATCCTTGTCCAAATGGGGTTCTTATTCAAGATTTAATGGTTCAAATTTCATCAGTACTTTAAGAACAACAAGTGGAATCATCTCCCGAAGAGGAATAAGTACCAGCATAGGTGACATGTAAATCTACTCTTTGAATTGGCAAAAAAGTTATTTTTAGGTTGAAAATCATAATAAATTATCAAAAAAATTATATAATCTAGTTGCATTAAATACAAGGTATAAAAGGAGAGAAATAGAAGAAGTACCATATTCCATGGTTGGTCAAGCATCCATTTCTCAGATATTGTAAGAGGAAGTTAAAGAAAGTATAACTGCTATTTCTTCTAAAATACAAATAAACCAAGCTATTGAGATGTAAAAATAGTCCTAAAATTAGCCTCCAATTTATCAACTAATATAAGAGGGTGCTACTTATCTCAATAGTAAATCAAGGGTCCATAATATTGCTTTTATTATAGTGGAAAAAATTAAAAGACTCAATTTGAATGTTACACTCTCAATTCCATCACAAAGATATTTGTTGCAAGAAGATATGAGCCATTTCTATTACACAAATGAACTAAAAAAGGATACATCATCTAATACTACAATTTTATGCTATATAAAATAATAAGAAAAAAATAATACTAGCAATCAACCTCATTTCTAAATATACCTAATCATTAGTAAACATCTTATGCATAATTTGATGATAGAGTCTAGAGCTAGTAATTCTATTATGCCCAAGGAAATTAATTATTTACTAGGCATAGAGTACAAACCAATCACCAAGGGGGATTTTTAACTAGATGTAATTGTTGTTAATAAAATATGATTAATTGCAAATCTAAACCTTACCCTTCATGCATGGCCATGTCTTTTCATCTTTCAAGATGTTTTAGTTATTTATCTCCCTCCCTATTTTATTATATACATTTCTAGATACTTTACTAAAATTGGAGGCATATTTATCTTTATATTGGTCACATATGCTTTTTATTACTAGATATGGGACATGGGTAACCATAAAAGTTGAACCATTCTCCAAATATCATAATGAACCATATATGCCTAGTCATATTAACATGAATTGTACCGTACATGACCAAGAGGAAGATAATGATGACCATGATGTTGATAAACCCTTGGAGGAGGTTTTATATGTTTGGATTGATGATTTCATAAATGAAAACTACCATTTCAATCCATATTATAATGTGAAATAAAATGGTTGGGTAATTATTGCATACATGAGGTAGATTTTGTTATACCCATATTCTTTGATGAGTCCATTATATGACTCATTATATCCACATATTGATCGTGTACCACTTACTAATCTACATTATTGGAATGAGTATTTCATGTATTTTATAACTTGATTTTAGTTTAAAGTAGGAAATAAGTACTTATGTCTTGGTTCATATGTTTGAGTCAATGATAACTACCTTACCACTATGTTCTAACTATTTATATACTTACACCTCATTTTTGCATATAAAATTTATAAGAATACACTATAATTGAATTCTATGGATTTTTGGCAAATAAATTAACCCTTGAAGGCAAGTTTGGCATATGATAAAGTTATCCAGTGAATTTCTAGAGTCTATAAGCCAAGCTCTAGAGTCTAATAGTCAAGCATTGGATTTTGTTAGTCAAGATTTGAAGCATAATAGTGAAGCTCTGAAATGCTTCATGTGAGTTCCATAGTACATTAATAAATATATGGAGTGATTATATTCACACATAGAACTTAGAAAAGGTCATTTTGATGGAAATGTTATATACATCCTACATACAAGGGTCATGCCCTTTTCCTTTATGTTCACGGGTCATTCTTAGATTCATATAAACACTTAACTTATATATCATTCTATTTATAGATCTAATACTTATATTAAATTTTTATAAAAACACCACTATATGTATTATAGTATTTGGGTTACTGTAATAAAACACATTGTAATAGAAATATGTTATCCTCAACTAATATACATGCATGTTGTTACATCTTATTTCAAAATGTTTCACTTCAAAACATGTGGAATAGTTGTAACACTTTATTGATTTTTTAAATAAGTTGGATTATAGTTGTGATGCTATTAATTTATTAGTTTATTTGGGTTAGTATTTGTAGGAATGTTTTTATATTAAGACAAAATCTTCCTATGTTCTTTGGCTTCAAAAATTAGGAGAGGATTGAAGATTGTAAGCATATAAAGTATGTGTTAGATCTATTTTATAGATTTTAGCCTTTTTCATAAATAAATGAAGCTTTGAATGTTCCCAAAATACTAATTTGGATTTAGATCTTGTACTAAACGAAATCTAGGGCCTACTCACCCAAGGAGACAAGACATTTTGTGTGGTAATTCCTTATGTTTACATTATTTTTCATTTAAATATTTTCAAAGGTGTTTATAATATAAGTGTGATTTTTTAACCTATAGGTCAATATTTTTTCATGTCATTTAAAGTTACTTTTATATCGTTGTCCTTTCCAAAATCATTTTCATTTCAAATAAAATTTAATTCAACATATAGATTAGAAAGTGGTTGCATTGGATAAGCAAGTGTGTTGGATAAAAGTAATATCTTTGATAGCAAAAGTGTTTCTTTACAAGAAAGTGTGTTTATTTATAATAATCTATGATTACTTCAACATTTTAATTATGTAATGTGTGCTTCATTCCATGAAATTAGGTAGATTTCAATTGATTAGAGATTAGGGCTTTAGAGATAGTTATTCCATTGGAAAACCCCCAAAACACTATTATTAGCAATAGATTTGACAGCTTATTTCATGTATCCATTAGGAATTAACACTCATTTGAATGAAATCGACAAAATGAGTAGATTAAATGAATGTATTGATGCCACTAGACATTTTTGGTGCTGATGTGAGGGACATTCTAGCTATAAATAAGGTGTATATCACAAGCTAACAAGAAAATCAAATTCCTTATAGATATATGAGCAGACCTAGAGACTCAGAGAAAAAATCATTTCTAATAATTCGCAATATGATACCACAAGTTCTCAAATAAAACCACATATTGATAAAGTGTAAAAATTGGAAGAATAGATCAAAGGGTGTTTTGTAACTATTAAATAAGAAACAAAATTATCCCCACTTGAACCTTGGAATCATTATCTAAAATTAGGAGCATCATTGAAAATTAAATTGAGGTTAAAATACATTGTGAAGCAAAGCAGTGATTCATAGTAAAGTAGCCTCCTAATTTCCTTTGATAGCTCACCACTTCCTAATAATAACCCTTACAATATTTTTTGGGAAGAAATCAGAGAAAAAATAGGGAATGTACTAAATCCTAATGGGAATACACAAAATAGGGCCAATGAACCCAGAGGGGCCTCCACCTATCCCATTGTGATAGAAGATGATGATAGAACTAACATGAATAACTTTCCTACCCACCTTTGGAGGAAAACCTACATAACATCCTAGTCAATTGATCTTTAAATTGAAATTTCTATGTCAAACTTATGATTATAGAACTAATAGTTAGAGGTTAAAATTGTTCCTCTCTACAATCAAAGAATACACCATGATATGGTTTATAGGTTATATCCAAACTCCATTGCATCATGGGAAGATATGGATAATTAATTCCTCGATAAATACTAGGACTATTGTAGAGGAAGAGACATGAAGGAATATTTTTCAGGATAAATTAAAATGAGTATGAAAACTTAGAGGTCTACCTTGACCACTTCCAATATATTCATAGGAAATGTGCATATGAATTGAGTGATGAAGTCATACAATAGTTTTATTAAAAGGTCTTGATGGTTAATATAGGGAATCCTTGAATCTTACAAGGAAAGGAGATGTAAACAAGCTTAATCTCAATGGCATAACTAAAATGTGTAGGAATTACTCAAGAACTAGAGGGAGAGTTAGAAAGATTAAAATAGGAAAGATTAGTATTGATGTAGGATAAATTATGGAATAATTATCCAACATCAAGATAGACATTTTGGTGCAATTAAAAATTATGTTAGATAGATTTCAATCAAAAGCTAATTCTACCACTAAGCTATTATCCATATATTTTCCTAAATGTAGGTTAGAGCATGCCCTCTAAAATTTCCCTTTAGATAGAATTGATATGTGTGGAATATGTGATGTAATTGATCATGATACCAATAATTGTGCCTTCATAATTGTCCTTAAATATCAACTAAAACAAGTAACCCAACAAATACAATATCTTAACTTGATACAGCGATAAAGAAACCAATTTTTCCACAATGAAAACCAGAATCATTTCAATCCTAGAGATCCTTTTAACCCATGGATGATTACATGAGATAGATAGGCACCTCCATAGGTATGAGTACCTCCATCTTTGGGTACACAAGATTGGACACCATAGCCATGGATACCATAGTCTTACCAATAGCCTTGAATGCCACAACTTAATCCTCAAACATGAGTAAACCAACAATATTTTACCCATAGCAACTTTAATTAGAAGATGAGGCATCCATAATTATAAGGAATAATCCCTTCACATACTACTTAAACACCACAAATTGAACAAGTGCCTTAGCTTCAACTACCTACCTAGGTTGTAGCAAATCTAAATAATATAAAAACAACTCTTATATATAGAATTAATCAAGTTGAAAAATTAGGATTTCATACCATTGACTATGAGAATATGCATTTGAGATCAGGTAAGACATTGAAAAATCATTTAGTCACCATAAAATAAGTCACAAATGAGAAACTAGACCCTTGTATTGAGTCAACTAAAGAGAAACCTAATGAGGAAATTAAAATGCCTTAATAAAACATTACAACTACAACCATACCATTTCCTAAAAGATAGAAAGAAATAGGGAATAAGGGTGAATCTGATTTAGTCCAAGTGTTTAATAAGTTAAACATTAAAATTCTATTGCTTCAATCCACAAGAGTTGTCCCATAACTCAATAGATTAATTAATGGTTTGTACATTAAAACACCAAGAAGAAAAATGCAATATCCTAAAAAAATACAAGAGGATGATAAACTTGTTTATTTATTGGTAGGAAAACTTCTTGTACCTAAGTACTGGGTTCTTAGAAGTCCAGTCGTTTCTATAACCATGAGAAGGAAGGAGATGCACAATGTACTTATGGACCTAAGATCTTCCATCAACATGATGAAAACAAACTCTTTAAATGGTTTGTCCCTTAAAGGGTGCTATCTACTTTTACAAATTTTCAAATGGTAGACCAGTCTATTGACAAACCTAAAGGAACCATAAATTAACTTTGTGATAGTGTAACCTTAGGAATATCTCATATATTTCAAGATACTCCATCCCATGAGTAAAATCATGGATATCTGTTAATAATGGGAAGGCATTGTATATCCATAGTTTCAATGTTAATGGACTCTAGGTAAGGATACATGACCATTTCAAGTGGAATAAAGAAAAATGGAATTCTTTGTATCCACCAACAAAACCATCTACAAACCCATGGTTTGATGAACCTAAGAAAAACCATAATAGTCTCTTCTCATTAACCATGGTAAAAATTAAAGATCGTGTGAATGAGTTAGATTACAGAATAATGTGGAATTTGAAACAACCTAGTATATCTCAGGAGTTTGATAATATAGCTCAAGAGTCTATCAGATTAGCTCCATAGTATGATAGCCTAGCTTTGGAGTCTATTAGACTAGCTCTGGAGTTGGATAGTTTGGATTCAGAACCTATTAGATTATATCTAGAGTCTATCAGTATAAATCCTAATTATGGGACACTTTCCTCTATAAAATAACCAACTATCTCATCCACTCCTAAAGACACATATGACCATATACCCATTTAATAGAGCATTGTCAGATGAGAATAAGAGAGTTAGGATAAAATTTTAATATATTTTAATTATCCATTGGAAAAATTAATTTCATAAGGGGATAATTTATTTAAATATGTCACCACCTTCCATATTATGTTGTCACATGCATGCCCTCTAAACTCTTTTATGTGTGAATTTAGGCAAGTTAGCTCTATCTACCTAGAGACTAATTAAATAGTCATTCAACTTATAAGAATGTTAAACATAAATACTTGTTTAGAAAATGAATAGGAAACAAAGGTTTTTAACATCTTAAAGAACCACATAAAATCCTTTCATGGGATTATATTTATATTAATGGCATCCACACGAGTGTATGCAATCATCAGCATCATCATCATCATCATCATCATCATCATCATCATCATCATGTGTGTGTGTGTGTGTGTGTGGGTGTGTGTGTGTCTATGTGTGTAACACTAGACCTATGTGACAACCTTAAATAATAATCAACCCAACACTAAGAGATATAGTCAAAGTGGAAATAGAAAATCTATTATATGTGGGATTCATTTACCCCGTATCTGACTATCATTGGGTCACACCACTTGTGAAAATACCTAAAAATAATATCAAATGAAGAATATGTATAGACTATCAAGAACTAAATAAAGCCACCATGAGAGATTACTTCCCCCTATCTTTCATATACTAGATGTTAGATAATCTAGTGGGGAAGAAGTACTTCTCCTTGTTATATGGGTTAAGTGTTTACAATAATATAAGGGTAGGCACATAACACCAAGACAAGACAATCTTTACATGCCCTTGGGGAACATTTGCCTATAGAGTGTTAATTTCTGGCCTATGTAATGCACCTACCACCTTTCAAAGGGTAGCTTTGGCTATTTTTTATGATCTAATTAATTATTGTGTAGAGGTATACATGGATGAATTTATTCTGCATGGTGGATCTTTTAATGAATCTCTAAGCAATCTAGATAAAGTGTTAACCAAATTTAAGTAGAATCAACTAAGTTTGTGTCATCAATAATTTTTAATCATGGTTGACCAAGGAATTATTCTAAAATGTCACATTTCAGCTTGGGGGATATAAGTGGATGCGAGAAATATTGACATCATTTCTAATCCACATGCTCCTAAAAATTAGACTGATATCAAAAGTTTTTTGGGATATGTAGGGTATTATAGATGTTTCATAGAAGACTTCAAAAAATTAGTTGCACCTATGTTTTCCTTGTTTACCAAAGATAGTGAGTTTATATGGACTGACAAGTGTCAACAAGCCTTTATATCAATATAGGAAAAAATTACTTACACTCCAATTCTGAGAGTTTATAAATGGGAATAACCATACCACATTCATATAAATGCTTCTAATACTACTATGGGGGTAGATCTAAGATAAAAAGATAAAGAAGGAAAAATGTATGCTCTCTACTATATCACTAATAATCTTAGCCCCTTTGAAATAAATTATATCAACATTGAAAAAGTATTCCTAACTATTATATATGTAATGAACAAATTTAGGAACTATATCACTAGATAAAATATCCTTGTTTACATAGATCACTTTGCCATAAGATATCTAATGAATAAACTAGTTGTAAGAGGTAGAATCATTATATTGTTACTACTTGTTTAGGAATTTGACATTACTATTATTTAAAAAACTATAAAATTTAATGTGGTTGTTGATTTTTTATCAAGTTCAAATGTTTCAAGTGAAGATGAGTCAGTGGAAGATAACTTTCCTTATGAGAAGATATTCACAATTTCAACATACTCACCATGGTTTGCTAATATGGAAAAATAATTAGCCATAGGGAAAATTCCTTGTAACTTTACTCATAAGGAAAGGAAACATTTAATTAGAGATAGTTCTCATTTTAAATGTATTAATCATGCTTTATTTAAGTTTGGACCTGACCATATTCTTCATAGGTTTGTAAGAGAGGATAATCCTTATGATATCACAAGGGCATGTCATGAGGAACTTGGATGAGTCCATTATTCAACCAAGAGTATTTTCCATAATATCCATGTGAATGGGTGCTATTGGCCTTCACTTAATAGGAATGTGAAGAGATATGTATCGAAATGTGATCCTTACAAAACAATGGCAAAACCCACATTGTCTATTGAAAGGCCTCTCCATCCTCAAGTGGTTCTAGGACCTTTTGAGAAATGGGGATTGGATTTTGTTGGCCCTATTTACCCAAAAATAAATGAAATGAATAATTAATTTTTTGCAAATATTATGACATAAAATGGGAAGAGGTTAAATCTCTCCTATTTACAAGAGAAGATCTAGTTGTTAATTTCATGTATTATAGAATTATTCAATGGTTTGGATCACCAAGGGATATATTATCAAATGAAGGACCTCAACTCATGTCTAATATGATCAAATAATTCATATATAACTAATAAATAATCTTTCATAAGTCATATCCACATCATCTATAGTCCACTAGATAGGTTAAATTTACCAATAGAGAGTTGGAGAACATTTTTACAAAGATAGTTAGCATAAACAAAAAGCACTGGGCACACAAACTACCTGAATCAATATGGGATTAAAATACCATGAAAATACACAAGTTTCTCACCTTATGAACTTTTGTTTGGGAAGAATCCTCTACTCCCCATATAATTTTAATTGTATACTTCGAGAATAGTGGCAAAAGTTTGCATTGATCTTGATGAAGCACACAAAAAGAGAATTATTTAGCTCACTAAATTGGATGAAATGAGACTAGAATCCTTATAGTAAACATAACTTCTAAAACATTAGAGAAACTAATAGTATTACACCCATATCAAGGACATAATATTTAGATAAGGATATTGGGGTTTGGTATTTGATTCTAATTTTAAGCACTTCAAAGGGAAACTTAGGTCTATATGGTTGGGACCTACAGAATATAAATATATTTGATAATTAATTAGTTCATATTTTTCAAATAGATGGAAAAAAAAAGACACTCTTAATCAATAGGCATAGACTAAGTATCTATAAACAACCTCCAAGAAAGGAGGGTTTTAAAAATAAAATCTAGTTTCTAAATGAATTTGGATATGGGGAAGAACCTTTATCTTACATCATAGTCAGAGGTTGAGGTTTAACACACAAGAGAGGCAAGGATTTAAAACCATAAACGGTAGTCCTTTTCCAAAAATTTAAAAAATGAAAAATAAATAAAGAAAACACACACACACACACACACACACACACACACACACACACACACACACACACACACACACACACACACACACACACACACACACACACACACACACACACACACACACACACACACACACACACACACACACACACACACACACACACATATCTAGTTTACAACTTTTCATTTTCATGTATGTGTGTGTGTGTGTGTGTGTGTGTGTGTGTGTGTGTGTGTGTGTGTGTGTGTGTGTGTGTGTGTGTGTGTGTGTGTGTGTGTGTGTGTGTGTGTGTGTGTGTGTGTGTGTGTGTGTGTGTGTGTGTGTGTGTGTGTGTGTGTGTGTGTGTGTGCCGGTGCGTGCACACACGCACGCACGTGTGTGAATCTGATTTAATGAATCAAGAATCTTAAACTAATAGCTAACATTTATTTAAGTGGGGAAGTTCTAAAGGCATTTTATCGGTTAGAATATGGTTTTTTATTTTTGAAATTATTGTTAAATAAATCTAATAAATAGGTATTACTCAATAATAATTGTGGTATAAAATATGAAAACTAAACTCTATGGTTTGACCACATTTATTTGGGAGTTGGATGGTAAAGTTAGTGATGATAATAACATGTAGCATAGTGTATCTTCATTATACAAAAATTTAAGTAAAATATCATATTCCTCTATGTTAGTCACATCTCACTGAAAATAAATAGTCCCCAATACATTCCATTGTGTGAATAGATGTGGAAAGTTTTATGAAACATAAGTTATAATATATTATTTCCCTTGGTGAGGAACTTCACCCATCTTGTTCTTTGTCCATTTGACCTATGCATAAATATCTTGATCTATTTACATTAGTGTTACACTGTTTCACGTATAATGAGAATAACATTATACCAAAAAAGTAAAAATTACACACACACACACACACACACACACACACACACACACACACACACACACACACACACACACACACACACATGAAAATGAAAAGTTGTAAACCAGATATGGTAGATTCTCACAGAATAAAGTAATTAATTTTTATTTGTACTCTATTTTATGTTTTTTATACTAACTAATATGGTCTGATCATGATAATACAAGTCATAATCTTAGGAGTAGAAGCAACATCACAACAACTGGGGTATTTTGTACATTATTTTGTATGTGTAGAATTAGACATAGGTTGTAAAATGTCATTTTTACTTATCCCTAAAGGTATATTATCATAAAAATGGTAAGTTTCCAAAAATGGGGTATACAAATGGGTCAATTTAAAAATAAAAATAAAAAAGGTATCCTTTCCACAAAATGGTACTAATGAGATTTTTAGCTAGAGCTAGTAGATTGTTTATTATAAGATGAAGTAGTAACCACTATTTTTGAAGAGGCATGGTGGATGGAATTCCTCATTAAATTACATGTGTATGATGAGTGGTTAGTGAAGTAATTCATCACTAATTTTGAGGTCAATTATAACATAGTGAACAGGGTGATAATTTTAGTAAGCACCCAAGCCATTATAGAGTTATTAGGCATTATAGATGAAGGTGTAGGAATTAAAAGAAGGACATATTTAAATAACCTTATTAATATATTCCATGAGGAAGGGGAACTAATTCTTTAGTTTATTCTTTAGCACTCAATAATTTTATAAATGGATCAAAATAAATATCCTACTTGAACCTTGGAAGACAACTATTTTTAGGGTGATCAAATATTTGACTTATGACAGGCAGTATGGATCTCTTGGCTATGATGACTTGAATATCATCAGTAATTTGAAATATGTTTTGATAAAAATAAATATATATTTTATTTTCCTATGTTCTTTGCATTATCCATACAATTTATTTCGTTGAAAGAAAAGTGAGGAATAACCTCTATAAGACATGATGGGCTCATTTAGCTCATTTGTAAGCACCACTTCCTTAAAGATCCAAATGAAGAGGTTGTTTGGGAATCATGATTGAAAAAAAAATATATAAATAGGTTAATAAAAGTATTAAATATATTTATGTAGACACAACACCAAATTCAAGTTCAAATAAGGGAGCTTCCATGAAAGGACCAACTCTAGAGATAGTGCAAAAGAAGAAATTGAAAACTAGGGTTTTAAGAGGAATCTTCGGAGTCACTCCAGACCTTGATGTTTTTTAGTAACCCATAATAATATAAAAGGAATAAATATGATAAATATATATTTATTCATTATAGATCATGATGAGATACTCTAGAAGAAAAAAATGAAAGCCACAAGAAGAACCTAGCTTTGCAATTCCACCAAGAAGAAGAAGAATAATATTAAACCTAAAGGAAGATGATGACCTATAAAGGGATGAAACTAAAATATTTATGATTTTTAATCAATAACTCCCAAATAATATTCAAATTTCAAAATTAGAGCCTATAGTTGAATAAGTTATAAAGAAACCTACCATGGGGATTGAGGAGTTGGCCACCATAGTAGAAGTATGTGAAGAACCTAAAGAAGAATCTCATCCATATCATCTATATTAAACATCCAAACCAAGACTTGAATTATATAATAAAATGTTTAATACTCCAATAGAGATAAAGAAGCAGAGCTAAAATAATCCTTTTTTCTCTCCAAATATGAATCCACCATAAAGCAATGGGTAAAAGAAATTGACTTCCTTAGAATGCAGTTATAAGGTAAGGAAAATAACATTTGTTTTTTAAAAATAATTATTATTTTTTGGATAAATATAATAATATATAGGTGCTTAGATAAAATATAATTGAGATAAAAATAGTTGTAGACCAATAGGTCTAAACACATTCAAGGTAATAGGTAAAAAGAGGACTCTAAACACTATTTTCTTATCATGATGTCATGGCTATATGGAATGAAACATACATATAATTTATAAGGATAAAGTTAGATAATATGAGTATTAAATAATAAAATAAGAGATTAAAATAATACTATGATAAAGCAAGTTAGCAAACTTATAAATACAATGCCTCCCTTCAAGTAGGTTGTGAACTAAAAGAAAAGATTTTGGCCTATAGAAGAGCTTCCTTTGCATATAGCCATTTCCTTCAATAATAATTATGTAGATGGAAAATAATAAGAAAATCTTGTAACCAAGCCCATCAAATAAAGGATGAGAAAGCTTTTTTTGTATATTTTTGTGAACATTACCCCAGATAGTCAGGAACTTTTATGTGAGTTCTATTTATGTGACCTCATTATAAGAAATATGGTTGGATTCTTGGTCAACCCTTTTGTGGGATAAATATAACTCAAATCTCTCCTTTCCACTTTTATAAATAAATGCAAATGGTAATAAATGACTAATGAATATTTTCATAGAGTAATAATAGTGGGACTCTGTATGAGACCTTAAATTGCTATTGCACCTAAACTTCTTGTAGAATTCAATGTTCAATATTTACATAACAAGTGTAATCATTATTTGTAGATTCTATAACTAAACATTTACTATTTTGAAATATTTACCCAACAACATTTTGAGGAATAAGTAAGAGCATGTGTAAAAATATGGCATACATTGAAAATCCCTTTGAAGAGAAGGGATGTAATATCTCCCAATAATATATAATGGTGTCTTTGTAGGGCCAATATTATTATACAAATAATCTCACAGTTCATCAATCAAGGGATAAACAAACCTTTGATTGGTATGAGGTTTTGTCCATCACTCCTTTTCAGTCCTATGTCACCATGAAAGAATGTAGCACACTAGTCCATTGATTAGTTTGAGAGATGCATGACATTTGAATAGTATAGGTATGGGATTTATACCTATAGCTAAGGAATATTGGGACACTCACTATGATATCTATGATCTTATGTTGGATCAAAGGGTATTTAGCTATGAAGAGAAAAGGATATAGTTTCAAGAGGACTTGTAATAGGTAAGATGTGGGGGAAATGATAAGTCATAATTGGTGACTCATTATATCCACATATTGACCTAGTACCACCTACTAATCTACCTTATTGGAATAATTATTTTATGCATTTTATAAATTACTCTAGTCTAAATTAATAAATAGGTAATTATGTATCAGTTTGTATGTGTGAATCAATGCTACCTAGTTTACCACTATCTTATAAATACTTCTATGGTTAGCCCTAAATTTTAAATATACATGTGATATGAATGTACTATAATATAATGTTATGGATTTTTGGCAAATAGCCTAAACTTGCAAGGCCATCTAGGCATATTATGTAACTATCCAAAAAAGATCTAGAGTCTGGTAGCCAAGATCTGGATTCCAATAATCAAGCTCTAAAATTTTGCAATTAAGTTCTAAACTACAATAGTGAATCTCCAAAATGTTACATGTGAGTTCCACATTACATCAATAAAGCTTAGAAGTCATTCCAGTCACACATAAAACTTATAAAAGACATTTTGATGATCATGTAATTTTATATGTACCTTACATAGAATGGTCATGATGTTTACAAGATGTTATTTGGCAATTATTAGATTCATATAAACACTTACCTTATATAACATTATATTTATAGATATTATACTTATAATAATGTTTTATAAAAATACCATTATATATATTATGGTATTCTGGGATACCAAAATAAAACACATTGTAATATTAATATGTCATAAACAATTTACAACCATGCATGTTGTTACAAATTCTTTCCCAACATTTCACCTTGAAATGTGGTGAAATGGTTCTAACACTTTTTCTAATTTTCAAATAAGTTAGATTGTAGTTTTGGTCATGGTAGCTTATTAGTTTATTTTAGGCAGTAATTTTTGAAATGTTTTAAGCTTAATACATCATCTTCCTATTATTATATGGGTTTGAAAAGTAAGATATAATGTAATATTGTAAGAATAAAATATATGTGTTAGATCTATTTTCCATTTTTTAACCTTTTCCAGAAATCAATGAAGCTTTGAATGTTCCTAAAATACTACATTTGATTTAGATCATATAGCAAGTGAGATAAAGGGCCCACTCACCCAGGGAGATAAGAATTTTTTTTTTGGTATTCATTTATTTTTATGTTATTTGTCATTTAAATAATTTTAAAAGTATTTATAATATAAGTGTGATTTTGTCAGCCTACATGTCTTTTTTTTTCATGTCATTTCAAGTTACTTTTCCATAATTATCCTTTCTAAAAAAAATTCAATTAAAATAAAATTCAATGCACCACATAGATTATAAAGTGTTTTCCTTTTATAAATAAGCATGTTTGGTTAATATTAGTATCTTTGATAGTAAAAGTGTTTCTTTACAAGTGTGTTTTTTTCTAAGCAAATGTGTTTACTTTAGCATTTTAATTCTTTAATGTGTTTCATTCCAAGAAATTAGGTAAATTTCAATTTATTAGATTATAATTTTAGAGTTATTTGATCCTTCAAGAAAACCCCCATAACACAATTCTTAGTAATATATTTTACACCTTATTTCATACAACCATTAGACATCAGCCCTAATTGTAATGACATCAACCAAATGAGTTTATTAAATGAATGGATTGATGACACCAGTCATTCATGAATCCATAATAAGAACCTAAAGGAATACATAAGATTTAGTTTTATGGTTTAAGAATTAAAAATGACACAAGTGCTGGTGTAATTATGGTCTCTCCTCAAAAAGGTAGATAGTATTTTTCTCATAGGCTTTTGTTTAGTTGTACAAATAATGTAGTTGGATATGAAACTTTGATTCAAGGTCTTCAATTAGCAAAAAATATTGGAATCAAATCACAATAGGTGTTTTCAAATAGTGAACTCATCATACACTATTTTATATCTCAAATTGTACCCAAGAAAAACTTTCTAAAATAATACAAACATAGAATATGGGACATAGTTGAAGATTTTGATTTCTTCAACATCTAGGTAGTCCCAAGGGATCAAATTAAATATGCTGATATAATTTCAATATTTTTTTCATGATATCATATTATTAATCACATCATGAAGGACAAGGACTAATATGTCAAATGTGTGTCAAGGTCAACAATACTATACAATGAAACTAGTTGACATGTGTTTCATAGTGACGAGAAAATTATCGATTTTATTCAAGAAAAGCAACATTTTTTGCTAAAAGTCAATGTGAGTTCTAAGACATTATGGATATGATATCATCAAAATAAATAAAAAATAAATTTATAAAGGGTTTGGTCACCTTTGTGAGCATATTTAATACTAGTGATTAGCTCAAAAGTGAAAATATGAACATGACTATCAAAGAAGAAGATTTTGAACAAGTAGTTATCTCAAATGAAAAATTATTGGAATTCAAAATGGTATGTATCAGTTTTCAAAGAAAATATTGTATTGAAATTTATAGATCGTATGATGATATATTTACATTGAACTATGAATATATTAGAGGTTTTGACCCCAATTTAGCCTAACATACAATTGAGTTGCATTGTTAAGAACCTGTGTTCCTACCCTTCTCTTTGCATTTGTTAGAGTATTGGTCATTATGGACGGCTATGAATCATAAGTCATCCCTTTAGTATATTTTAATTATCCCATATGAATAGGAAGTATTAGTTGATAGAATAGAATTAGTATTTAATTAAGTAGTATAATTGAATTATCGCACATGCATGGGAATTATTTATTTCTAGAATAGAATTAGTATTTAAGTAAGAATTGAGGCTGAATTAAGGTATTGATGAATATTATTGTATTGAGCTTACTCAAAGGAGATTGCCCCCTCAAAATGGTTTGTAATCAATATAACATATTTCAATTATTTTGAGTTAACTTTTAAAGTTATTTTTACTATTCTATTATTTTATATAATTCATAAATATTTGCATCAAGTTCCTCACATCTGCTATTAGAACACTTTCCTCATCCTGCTGCTAGTTTCTAGAGAATTTATTTTTATAGCAAGGCTTTCCAAGAGCTATGCCATTTTAAAAAAAAATCATTGTATCTATTTTTACATCTTCATTTACAGGTTCAGATAAGAGTAAAATACCCCTATGCCTAACTATGGGAAGTACTTAGGCATATCCCTAAAACTCATTGCGAGGAATACCATAGGAACCCTGAAGTAGCTATCCCATTTACAGGACCTTCCATAAAATAATATTGTCCCCATATTGATTGACTAGTTCCCATCCATGAGGTAAACTGAGAGATGTTAATAAGGCATAAATCCATGGCTAGGAATTAATGGAGAGTGGTACTTATTCAGATAGCATTGATGGCTAGAAAGATCTATTAAAACCTTTATGTAGCAACACAAAATTGGGGCACATATCAAACATATCATTTTTTGTAGATTATCAATAGAAAAACTAGTTTTAGATTAACATAGTGGTAACTAAAAACATATAGATAGACTTTTGATAGGAGTATCTCAGAAAAACTAGTTTTAGATTAGAGTAGTGGTAATTGAAAATCTGTAGATAGACTTTTGATAGGAAAATCTCAAAAAAATAGTTTCATATTAGTACAATGGTAACTAAAAACCTATGGATAAACTATTTTTAGGAACAACCGAGAGAAACTCTTTACAAATCAGCACAATGGTAACTATAAACTTGTAGATAGACTTTTGATAATAGAAACTAGAGAAACTAGTTTTTAAAAAAACACTGGTTATGGTAGTCACCCATATAGGCAAAAAAAATGTGGAGGAATAAATAGCCTCATTACAATCCCATGTCACTAAGTTAATGGATAGTATGTATGGACTCAATCAGTAGACTAGCCTTCTCCTCAATAATTTGTACAAGGAGTCCTCTTCAGGGAATAGTTTCTCCTCTCCACACACATCACATAGGCCTAACTTGGACTTTTCATAGTTTAATTGTACAAATCCTATTGGATAGATATGTAAAGTAAAATAATTATTTAACCTTCACAATGCTTATTCTATCAACAAATTCCCAATTGCTACATTTCAATTTGAATAAGAACCACTTCAATGGTACCATTGGTATCTCAAGTAAAATGATGAACTAGATTGAAAAACCTTTGCATCTTTACTTCTATGTAGGTTTGACCCTTTAGAATTTGAGTACTTTATAGGAGATCTGACCAAACTTTTCTAGATAGACACCATTTATTATTATAAAATTGAATTTGAAAAACTGGCTAATCACATTAAAGGATTATCAGATGACTTCTTCAAGAGCTATTTCATTACTGACCTCAAAGAGCCAATCTACTTATAAGTGAAAATGTTTTATCACACTAAATTTATAGCCACTTTGGTTCTAGATAAGTTATCAAAATATAAACTTTCAGTGTAGTGTTGGCATTCCACTTTTTCACCCATAAAGAACACAACAAACTAGTGGCTAGCCATAACCATAATAGTCAAGTGCCTTACTAACGCAAAGATGTGAGCCCATAAGGAGAAAGGATTATACTTTAATTGTGATGAAAAATGGGTTAATGGTCACTAATGAATCAAATAAAATATTTAATTTCTAGATTTAGACTCACTACTAGAGCAAGACAACGAGCCTAATATCAAAGAATCCTAGGTTGTTTAAGTAGAACAAAACCCCTCCAATGATTCCCTAGCTTAGGAAACTTAACCTAAGATATCTCTCCATGTACTCATAGATGTGACCACCCCTTTAACCATGAAGTTCAAGAGTTTATATTAAAAAATTCCTCTAACAATCCTCATTGACTCTGGCAGCATACATAATTTTATTTATCCCCACATTGCTAAGCATGCAGATTACTTTATACAGCCTTGTTTCAAATTTGAATTCATGAATGATAATGGGGGAATATTTAAATGTAAATGGAAGTGTCATAATTTGTTTATTATGATAGTCAATTACATAATTCACTCAAATATGTTTTCCCTTCCCTTAAGGGGATGTGATGTGGTCCTAGGGGCATAGTGGCTTCACACATTGGGACCTATTCTATGGTAATTACATGAAATCTATATGAAATTCACTAATAGTGGCTTGAATCACATCTTAGAAGGGTTAATACCCATATCTACTAACATCATCAGTTCCTATTGCATGTAAAATATTTGGAAGAAAGGGTCACATGGGGTCATTGCCTAGTTGTACTCTATCCAACTCCAACCCCCCTATTCTACTCACTACCCTACTGATTTGTAATCCATACTTGATAAGCATGTAACCATATTTATAGATTCAATGGGTTTTACCCCTTCATTTCCTAAATATCATCACATTACCCTCCTTCTAAGAAGCATCCCACTCAACATCTAGTGATGCATCTATCCCCATCTATAAAAAATTGAGATTGAACAACTAGTATAGGAATTCCTCAAGTCTGGAGTTATTCACCAAAGCACCAACCCATAATCCTCCCTAATACTTCTTGTCCACAGAAAATGTGGGTTTTGGCACATTTGCATTGACTTATATGCCCTTAAATACCTCACAATCAAAGACAATTTTCCAATTATGGTCATCGATGAGTTTCTTGATGAGCTCCATGGAAAAATGTTTCTCCAAATTAGATCTTCATTCTGGCTATCATCAAATTCATGTGCATGTTGATGAAATTACAAAGATAGATTTTTGCACTCATGAGGGTCACTATGAATTCTTGGTCATGCCATTTGGACTTATAAATTCCCCTTTAATATTTCAATCCCTATTGAATAAAATCTTTTGGCCTTTCCCCTATCAATTTGGTTTGGTTTTCTTTCATGATATTTAGATATATAGCTACACATGGGATGAGCATCTCTAGTATCTTGTTATGGCATTAGAACTTCTAGCAGATAATCTATTATGTGCCAAGTAGTTCAAGTGTTCCTTTAGTGAAGAAGAATTTGAATATCTATGGTACATTATTTTAGCCAATGGGGTTCACATGGATCCAAATAAAATTGGTGTCATGCAATATTGGCCTCACCTAATGAACCTTAAGAGACTTCATGGATTTATTAGCCTTACAAGATACTACCACAAGTTCATTAGGGATTATGGTAAGATCATAGCTCCTCTAACTTCCTTATTGAATAAGGATGAATTCACATAGCATGCCAAAGATAACTAGGCATTCATGTCACTCAAACAAGCAATGTGTAGCACACCAGTTTTGGCCATGCCAAACTTCACCAAAATTTTCACCATCATAACTGATGCATGTGGAAATGACCTTGGTGTTATTAATATCTAATAAGGTCAACCCATTTCCTTCACTAACAAATCCCTTTTTGGATGAAATTTGGATTTGTTTACATATGAAAAATAAATGATGTCCATTTTACATGCAGTAAAAAAAGGTAGCCATACTTGGGAATCATTCTTACATTAAAAATAATCACCAAATTTTGAAATACTTCTTAGAATAATGGGTCTTATCCATGATATAATAGAAATGGGTCAGGAAACTCATGGGCTATGATTATGAGATCACTTACAAGAAGGGTAAAGGCAATGTAGTAGTGGATGCTCTCTCCCACACATTCAAGGACTAGACTTCTCTTTCTACCATCTCCATGCCCATTCCAAACTAGTTGGAACCTGTACACCAAGGGTATGCACATGATCCCTCTTTTCACCAACTCATTCAATAATTGACCATTAATACTTTATAATATCACATTAGTCATGGTATGGTTATTCTTTGCATTACAAGGGTTGTTTGGTGCTTCCCAATAACATAAACCTTCATTAGGTTGTATTCTATGAAATCCATGCTTTTCCATCAATAAGGAGCTTAGGATTTCTTATAACATATGAATGGGCATGTCAATTTTATTTTGAAACATGATGAAAGGGGAAATTAAATAGATGGTGGCCAAATGTGACACCTACCAATGTAATAAAGCAGAAACCACATTAATTCCTAGTTTGCATGAACCCTTTCCCATCCCTAATAGGATCTAGACTGATATTTCTATGGACTTAATTAAGGGGTTCCATAAATATGACAACAAAATAGTGATCCTAGTCATGGTTAACTACCTCTCCAAATATAGTCATTTTTATGCCCTCTACCACCTATATATATCCTCCACAGTCACACAAGTTTTAGTGGATCATATTTTCCATATTCATGGCATCCCTTGTTCAATGGTAGAAAGAACAAAATTGTCTTGTGGCTATTCATTTTCATTTATACAAACCCCATATTGGATATCATATTCTTTCCCCTCAAAATATATAGATTGACACCCTTAACCACCAATGGAAGCTAAGGTATTTGGATGTCATCTAGACTTGAAGGTTTGCCAATTTCTGAAAAACCCACATTAAGCTCATAAAAGCTCTTTTTCTTTGGTACATTCTTGACTAGGTCATATTAGTTGGAGGTGAGATGAATGACATGAGAGTCTTAAGTCCCATTTCCCCTTTTTTTCATCAAGATCAGACATTGAAACACCTTTTGTATTTTTCTCCCCCATACTCAATTAGCATAGAAATGAATTCATACATTTTCTCAACCATTTCTTCAAAATTTCTTTACCTGGAAAATGGTTCTTCTTTGGATTTGGTCATGTTAGATGTTGGATATAACATTTTTGGTATATATTTCATGTTGATATTCTTTTTCATATATGGAGAGCTAGGAACTATGTTATTTTTAATAATGAAGCTATGCAAAGAGATTTTTTAATGAAGAAAAAAAGTTATTGTTGTCTCAAATGTTTTTCTTGATATTCAAGTCTAGTAAAGAAAGTCCTCGACTTGAAGCACCTCCAAACCTTTTTGGACCACTAAGGGAGTGCTTTGTGTGCTATCATTTGATGCTTATGGATCCTCCTTGTCATTAGTCTCCATCTCAGGGCCAAGCCCAAGGTTTTTAGCATCATCAGTCTAAGATTCGGGGGAGTTTCTCTCCTTGTTCCTAATAGCCTTCACCTCTCCATGGGGATGGCATGTTTTACAGTTTTAGACACAATGGTGGCAACAACTATGGTGTTCCTCCTCAAGAGAAGTTTTATTGCTTGGTTCATGAAATTTCCCCCTTTCAGCTGACTAAAAATTCTTAAGAAAAGTAATAAACTAATAGGTGGGAACCCTGGCTAACACAATAGATCCTCTAGACACTATTTACTAGAGGAACAACTATAATAGTCCCCCTCCACTGTGTCCTTTATTTTCCATGTTTTTTCATTTTGATATTTATCTCCTTTTTATTAAACCACATTTGTTGTGACATTTATAATTGTAAAACCTTTTTTTGGATATCTTTCTCAAACCTTTTATTAGTTCAATTCATTTTTCATTTTAGAGTGTGATATCTTTAAAAAAAAATTATTATAATAATATTTTTTTATTGTTCTTATTGATAAAAGTGCACTTCTCAATGGAAAAAAAATCAGATTCTCTCTCTCTCTATCGTCACTAGGCAAATAAATCTTTGTGTGGAGTCCACGAATCCTCGGGTCACTACAAACACTAAAATAAAAGAAAAATCAGCCACGTTCGATTTAGATTTAGATGTGCTGTAGTGGCCGACCAACCAAATCAGTTGATCTTTAAAATCCTTGAACTTTCACGTGGGGGCTCGTGAGATGCTTTGTTGAGGACGGCAATTCAAGCCTTCCCCGCTATGCCCCTCTTTAAAATCCTATAAACCTGCTTTCTTTTCCTAAAGGTTTCCAAAAGTTTTTATAAAGGAAATAAGTCACAGGAACCTAGTAAAGGAATTTAAACTTTAGAAATGGTTTCTGCAACGGGTATTCTCGTCGAAGCATACGTTAACAAGAAATACAGCGCTATGCAAGAATTTGAGAAGAACAAGGAGGACAATCAGGACGAAAAAAATGGCAGTAATTCGAGGTGGGCACAGATCAAAATGATAAAGAAGAAAGTTTTACAATGGTATACGATGGCTCCTTCGAATTCCAGTGAAGTCTTCACGGAGAAAATCCATGGCCATAATCAAAGTATTATGCTTAATACAGAGAAAAGCCACGGGATATATATGATAATTGTTGTTTCTGTTACAGCTGGTTAATACAAAGAAAATCGACGGCCAGGATCCAAAACATTGTCCTTAGTATATATATATGAGCACTGTTGTTTCTGATACTAGTTAAAATAATTTTCTCTTATTAGTTAAAATAGCTGCTCCTCTCCACCATCCAGGTATATGTTGGTTATATGATGACGGTAATTGTATTTCTCGTTTTGTATACGCACTTAGAAACTTTTCTGGTTTAAATTACAAACCGAAGAGTCCCATTTCAAGAACTTAGCATCTTTATAATAAAATAATTTAAATATTAATATCCATATGAGAGGTTAAGAATGATCGATATGATTATAGAATAAAGGGAATGTTAGATACATTTCCGAAAAAATAAAGAAGAAAGAAGGAAAAAAAAATAAAGAAAAAAATTTAACGAGGAAGATGATAAATATTGAAGCAAATAAAATATATGTTTTTATATTTTATTATAAATCTGGATCGTGTTGGTTAAATATGTGTCCTCTTACAATTTTGGTAATCAATTGTTTAAAAGAACAAACTATTCTTACAATTATCATATGTTGAAGTTCAAATTTGAGTATTCTTTGTAAAACTTGATGTTAATTACTATAGATAAAAAAAGCTATACCTATTTGGTCCTCATAGTAAATGGAGGTTCCATGTATCTATGCAAATATTTACAAAATTATTATATATTTAATGAATTTCAGAGTAGAAAGATCACTTGAATATAAAATTTTATTTGCTTTTAAATTTTGAAAAACATTATTGTATGTATTACATTCTATATGATGTCATGATTTGATTTCATTCAGAATCGATAAAAGTAACTTTGAAAGTAAACTACATAGATCTTTTAAAATGGTAATAACATTTTATTTATATAATAAATAACTCATTTTAAATCTTTATTCAAACTTAAATAAAATTGTAAATAATAAAAATAATTTAATGTAATAAACCATTTTGAATTAATACAAATAACTTACCAAAAAACTTACATAAATAAAATAATGTTTGTTAGAAGAGGTAAGAAGATCTCATTAATGAATCTTTCCCATTTACAATATTCTCTTTTCTATTATTTTTTTTATGAAATATAATAATATTACTTTTGCAAAATAATATTAACTATTAAAAAAATGCATGCAGCATGGAATTACACTCTAAAATCTATCATACTAGGCCTAACAACATAGTTTGAGAAAACGCCAAAAATATTTAGATAAATAGTTAATATGAACAATCATGAGTTCAAAAATTTATTATAAAAAATTGAAGAAATTAACTAGGCATAAGAAACAAGCAGGTAGCAGCGCATATGATCTTAGGTCTCAGGTTTATCTCAGCGAATATCTAACAAGTCATAACTTTGGGGTAAGGACTCCTAATTCATGTTTATTTTGTTTTATTGATTCATTGCTTGCATGTCATCTAGTGTGGTCTTGGGTGACAAAATGGATAGGGTTAAGTTAAAAAAAAAAATGTTATTGGAAAGAGGAGTTCAACCACCACACAATATTAAAAGAGGTGAATTTAATTAAGCCAAAGACCAACCATTTTGGTTATGAGAGTGGTCGTGAAATTTACTTACATGGTGCCCCTCATAGATTTTTTTCCTTTCAAGGCAAAGAGGGAGACATAAGAAACATTAAAGGGAGCATTTCCTTAATGATTCAACAAATTTTCAATATAAACAATTTCTAGTATAATTTTATTGGGTTGAACATGAATCTACATAAATATATTTAAAATCACTAGAATGTTTTTGTATGTAGATAATTTCTCAGAAGATATAAAGTTAAAAAACACAACAATCTTTTTTTACAAATAAAAAGAAAAATTATACTTAATAAATATACTAAATCTTTATGAATTTTACATGATTCATAAGATAATAAATAAAGAATATTATTATAAACAAAATATTTAAATAAAATAATTTAAAAACATCATGTATCATTATCCAAACATATTGAGTTTTATTATAAAATCAAAATAAATATTTCATAATATCAAATTGATCATAATAATGACATTGAGGAATGCCTAAATGCACAAGGCGATCTTTCTACCAATTCTAATCTTTCTACCCTAGTCAAGCTGAGTTTCAAGAAATTTAATATAATGTTTACAATGGCACAACATTAACAAGGGCTTATTGCACCAAGTCCATGCAAGAAGGGAGTTGCTTGTGTCAGAGATTGTGAGTATAATGTATAGACTTGGCAAATATGCAGAGTTACATAAAGTGACTATCGCATAATATTTAAAGAGCTAATTGAACAAGGTTGTAGATTTGTTGCATTGCATAAGGAGTTTTATTTGTAACAATTCTACTAAATTGAAATGTTTGTGCCTTGAGTGTCAAATAAAATTACCACAAGTAGAAGCATGTTATTTTTAGTTCTGTAACATCTTTTGTATAGTAATATGTTTAAGTATGCATTCAATGAAAATGATTAAAGCTTTATCTTGTTTGTAGTGAGAATTGTTTAATCCAAGCTTATTTATAGAGATAAGGTTCTCTTTCAAGAATCTTGTTGCACACACAATGTATTATTGCATGTCCCATCCACACACATAAATGCTAGTTCATTGACTACAAGGAAGTCGAGCACCATAGATATAATATAATCGGTAAGTCATAATCATGGATTTGAATCTTGAAGCAGTGATGTCCTAAAATTGCGTTGAGCATGACTTTAACAAAATCACATAATAGAACAGAAAAGCAATATATTGAAAAACCTATATTTTGCTCTCTTAATGTTTTGATTTCCTTTGTCCTTTATTTTGGCAGTAATGGTGCATTATGTATTTTCTATAGACAAGATTTATTTATCATTGAAATTTTGAGCTAAAATCTTGGCATGAGAATCTATTACCTTCCTACCCAAAGCTATTTGTGGACTATTTTCAAAGTAATAATAGTGTAGGGAGTTGTAGCTATTAGATCTCTAGGGGGCTTGGATGATAGTTTCCACATTGGTGACTATACAAATATATTTGTAGGCACTTTGTATTTTTCAATTGGAGGGGGTTTTATACTGACATCCATCAATAAATTTTTTTCTCTCTCCTTTAGTTTTTCATTAAGACATGTTTTCACAGTATCAATAAGAAATAGTGAAAAACACATTTTCCACAACTTCAAAATAACACAATGCTAATCTCTTTGTTGTGTATAAGTATATTTTTTTTCAATTGATGTTAGATAGGTTCAGGAGCATACACATTGCAGATCAATTTGATGAAGATGAAATATAAATGGATGCCTACCATTATAAATTAGAGTCACTAGGCTAGTCGATGAAGACTTGGGCTTAAATTCATTCTCCATGTCTTTATTTAATAACTTGTCATCGTTCTTATTTTTCTTTCCCTTAGCCCTATATTTCTTTCCTAGAGCTGATTGTTGATCATGCTTCCTTATTACAAATAACATAATCACCAGTGTAGTTGTAATTACATTTAAGAGTACTTCTACTGCAATGGCAACAATCAAATCAATATATAATTTTATTTTGGGGTCTGCTATGTTTGAAATGCTAAAATAGAAAGAGGCTGCAAATAGTTCTGTTAGAGAATCCAATTTTCCTCATTCATAATGTGTATGTACACTATAGTTTTCAATGTGGCAAGGTAGACCTTATTTTACTAATAATTGATTGTTGAAAACTCCTATAAACATAAGATGAATATTCCCCAAACGTAAGATGCACAAAGGAAAAAATGAAACAAAGATAGGGAGTTTTGCGAATAGGCACCTACCACTTTTTTAGAGCTATAATATTAACACAACGGTCCCATGTAGAGGGCTATCAAAATTATTAGTGGTCAAATAAATTTAGGATAATTTGTACAGTAAATTGATACAATGGACTTCCTAAACTTTATTGCAGAGAAATTTCAACACACATAACTCACTACAAAATTCTCAATAAATTCTATGGAGGCAAACTTTGAAACTTTTGGAGAGAATGCATGTGGCCACCTAGCATGAAAAATATTTAAGCAAGTGGGAAACGTCCATCCCCCCTCTCTAGTGGCCACTCAAAGTCCCATGCAAGACAAATTGCCATTACAATTTTGAAGGTCCAGATTCCATTTATTCCTACCTTGTTTTGATGTTTCACAGGGCCACATACACAAGATAGGTAGGGATTGGTATCCCCCCTCCTAGGGAAGTTATCCTGAGAGAACAATTTTTTTTACAGAAATGATAAACAGATGAAATTTAAGCATGTAAGAAAAGACAACTCCACAATGGCTGATAACTGCTTTTAACAATGGAAATATGTGTGTACACTGATTTGATCTTATTCTTCTCTGAATGGAAAACAAATTACTAAATACCACTAAATTTTTTTGGGGATCGGGGAACATTTCAAAATTTTCATGTTAAAAATTAAAAAGTAAATTTCACTACATTTAAAATGGTTTCCCCCATAATATAGCACATAACAGGAATTTGGTTGCATTCTTCTGGCAGTGTTCTTATGGTCTCTGAATGAGACCTCCATTCTAATTTATCCTTTTGAAGCCTTATCAGACCTTTACAAGATCCTCTATACATCCTAGAAAATATGCAACTAATAGTAGATTAAGTCATTTAGGTAGTTTGTCAGATATAACATTTGTTTCAAAATCCTCTTGATTTTAGGAAAACATTCAAACGTTTGGCCAGCCTGCAATGAATTAATTAGGGAAAGTTAAAAACATGTATCACTGTCAAAAAAATCAAAATAAAATCAGATCACCCAGAACAACAGTAGGATAGAGCACATCAAGCATAGCATAGCACAACACAACTACGGCAAAAGCCAATGAGAATGGAGCAAATTCATAGAAAATTATGCAATTATGTTGCATATCAACATCTCCTCCATCCATGCTCTGTAGTTGTGGTTTAATGAAATGCAATCAACCACCTTTCTGTAATCGATTTAGAAAGCATGTTGGCGATTGATGTTGTTAGGGTTCTGGAAACTTTCCCTCTTCTACAATAATCTGATGAGCATTTGTTGTCTGTAAGACTCATGAAAAACATGTTTCGTGCCAAATAGATAGCTGGCCTAACTAGCTGAGCTGTAAAAAATTGTGTTAAACCTGAAAACTATCCCAAATAAATTTTATCATTAATTTTTTTATCGATGTATTAGACTAGGTAGAATGCAAGCTATGATTGGTGCTTAAGAGTGGCAGGGACAGGTATCACCTTGATTTACATGAAGTTTACCATAACATGTTATAAATTACAGCCAATAAGAGACAATGATTAATATTATTTTAAACTTTTACTTAAACAACTTGTAATTTACTTAGCTTAAACATTCATGTCTTACCTAACATAGAAATCAACATGTTTTTTTCGGTCCAAATAATGGGAATTAATCACCGGTTAAAGTAAACCGAAGGCTAAAGTACCCTCCAGGACTAATAACATCTTAAAGGAATTCTAAGAATTTGGAGTTGTTATTGTGAAGGAATTTTTCTGATTTTGCATCTTGATAACATAGCTCAGCCAAAGAAGATTTATTGCAAATATATTGCATTTCGCACATGCATGGATTAAAAATCTTGAAAGCATCGGCCCATGGCATCTTTCAAAAAAACATATCATAAGAATTAATAACTACACAACTAGTACCCACTAGAATGAATATTTGATTAATTGTATATTCTTTAGTTTCATCATACGAGTAATTGAATTCCATTTGATAGTATTAGGTTTTCAATTTTTCTTTTAATGATGGAAACATATTGATATTTGAAATCCATTCACATTTATATATGTGCATGTTCATTTGGGACCCAATTATGTTTCCCTTGTTTCAATATCATCACCTTTTGGGACCTATCCATATTTCTTTTATTTTTAAAATGTAAACGTTTCATATTTCACTATTAGAAATATATATAAATGAAACAACAGTTTACATAATAAGGTTGGTCGGGTAGTATCTGTCACACCTATTAAATAAATCTCATAATATAAACAATGAAATTAAATCAAAGGTTGGTTGGGTGGTATCTGCCACACCTACTAAAGAAATAACATAATATAAACAATGAAATTAAATAAAACAACTTTCAGAATGTCCTTCCTCGTGGTAAAACTATACAAGTGAAAACATTGGTTTTGAGAACAACATTGTTAGGCAAGGACAATCAAACAAGTGAAAAAAAAAAGAACCTATAAAACCATAGATTACAATCTTTGAGAAGCAGAAATGAAAATTTTTAGCAGAAGTCATTATTGCCATAAAATGTCATAAAACATATACAACACATTTCCAACACTAAAATCATTGTTATTAAGTCAATTATACACATGACAACCAACACACCAACATCCTTATATCATAAAAGAATTGCAAAATAGACTTGGAAATAAATTTTTACATCATAACAAGATATAGATGAATTGTAGAGCAAAAATAAATACCTCTGAAATCATAATGAAAAGTGCCACCACATTTCCACCTTAATTAAAAGCTTAACACAATTCCAAAATGACTTGCACACATTGAGATTTAAATCTTGGACAAATTAATTCCTTGTGAATGTTCTTAGAGGACAAATGGCATCTAAGAAACCCTATTAATGGAATTTAATATAATAATATTTGATATTAACCATTGCGTTACTAAAACATATTTATTAAATAAAATCATATCTTCATGGTACCTTCACTCAAACATATGAAGACACTATCAAAACCTAATTATCTTTCTATTCACTAAAACAAACACTATCCAATTATTATATGCATACATCCAAAATCTATCCCATTGTATAAAAAACCTACATATGTAATAATCTCTAAAAATTAGAAAATAAGGAGACATTAAAAAATCCAAGAAATCATATTGTTCACACCACCTAAATTAATATACTGAAATTCTATGGGACACTATTGGTCCAAGTTTTCACAAATTCTAATTTGAAGGTGTTTTATCCAACTCCCTAAGAACGCTCATCAATCTAGCTAATATTGATTTCATCTTGAAGGATAGAGATATAGAGATTATTACTAATTGGAAGCAAATAACCTTTCAAAATCTCTTTTATAAAATCATTGCTAAATCCCTTTCCTTTGGGCTGAGACATTGTCTTCCCCTCATTGTTATAAGTGATCAAACAAGGTTCATCCAATATATGTATATTCTATATAGTGTAACTATAAATTGTGAGGGTTAGATTATTTGGTAAAAAATTCATGTTTGTGAAGATTGAATTTGAAAATATTTATAATAGGATTAATCAGTCATTTATCATTTCTATGATTCAAGTGTTGGTTTTTCACCCTAATTTTTTTCATATTATTTATATGTCATTTCCATACATTCGATCTTACATAACCGTTAACAGATTGTAATCAAATAAATTTGTGTTTTTTAGTTTTTTAAGAAAGGTTTTCCTTTGGATCCCACTCTTTATGTGTTGTGTGCAGAAGGATTCAACTACCTTTTGGCCAACTACTCATCAAGAGGATTGGTGAAAGACAACTCTCTCTTTCATTATGATCAATGACAAGCATCAATGGGAACTTTTTAGATGATTCTTTCCTTACCATTATAGAAGAAGAAGATTTAGTGAAGAATGCCATAGAGTGCTTGATTTTTTTTGTTTTACATTTGACACCTCTATTTGGTAGAGAAAGACTCAATGTTATAGATTGTCTATCTCTCTCAAACTTGCTTTATTGGAAGGAAATCAATGAAAATAGATCTTACCATGTGTACATTTCAATTTTATGGGCATTCCATTTTATTTTTTAGCCTCCCCTTTTGATCTTTGGTCATACTTTGTTCATATGGTTCAAAAAGTCATTTCTCATTAGATCACCAAATTGTTTTCTCTATGAAAAAAGTTTCATGTTTTATCCAAAGTGTTGATTTATACCACAAATACTACTCTTATTGTTGGGCTCCTTTTAAAATTACTTATGATAAGTTGTTGATGGATTTATTAGGGCTAATTCAAAAGGCCATAGGGGTTTCCATAGGTTCTCTTTGTATATTTCTTGGTGGCCTAGAGACACTCGGGGCATTGGGTTCCTTAGCATCAAACTCCAAGGCTATGCCCGAACTATTAAATGGATAATTGCATGTTTACAAGTTATTAAAGCTTCAAAGGTTATTTTAAAGAATGACATTACCTAATTAACCCATCTTGGCTAGAGGGCATGGAAAGGTTTTGATTTAAATAATCTTTTTATTTCTCTTATGCCAGTTTATATTTGTAGCACATTTGTAGTCAAAATCATATGGAAAGTCTAGGAAATTCTCAAACCTAACCTCATATTAGTTGGGGATGGTTTTATAAATGGTCTTTCTATTAATTCTTACCCCTTTTGGTGGTCTCCTATATTTAAATTTTATAACATCTCATTTTCCATGGATCCCTAGAGTAAGAGCCTTAGAGTTTTCTAAAAGAAAAAACCTAGACTATTGATGCCATATTTTTTAAGGTTTCTCTAGTGTGGATCTCATTGGATATGCTCAGAATTAAATAATACCTCAAAGCTAAGAAATCAAAGTTAATTCATGAAAATTAAAACTTCAAACATATGTTTGTCTCTATAAATTGAGAGCTTCATCTAGAGTCCTATGTTAGAAAGTTGCATTGGCCAATGGCTACTCCTTTTTAGAAATACAAACCCTATATTAGATATCATATTCTTACCTCTTAACATATACATCTTGACACCCTCAAAATCAGTGGAACCTAATGTATCGAAATGTCATCTAGGCTATAAGGTTTTCAAATCTTTGGAAAACCCATATTAAGCTCAAAAAAGCTCTCTTTCTCTAGTGCATTCTTTACTAGGGCATACTAGTTGGAGACAAGTTGAATCACATAGGGATTTTAAATACCATTTCCCCTTATTGTCATCTAGATTGGACCTTGAAACACCTTTTCTAGTTTTTTCCCCATACTCAGTCGGCATGCAAATGAATTCATACATTTTCTCAACCATTTCTTCCAAAATTCTTTAAATGGAAAATGGTTCTTCTTAAGACTCGGTCATGTTAATTGATAGATATAACATTTTTTGTATATATTTCATGTTGATATTCCGTTTCATATATGGATAGCTAGGAACTATGTTATTTTTAATAATGAAGCTATAAAAAGAAATTTTTTGATGAAGAAAAAAAGTTATTGTTGTCTCTAATGTTTTACTTCATACTCAAGTTCAATTAGAAAATCTTCTCCTAGACTTGGAGCACCTCCAAACCCTTTTAGACAACTGGGGGAGTGCTTTGTGTGTTATCATTCAATGCCTCTAGATCTTCTATTTCATTGGTCTCCATGTAAGGGCCAAGGCCAAGGTTTTCAACATTGCCATTCTAAGAGTAATGGGGCTTCTCTCCTCATTCCTAACAGCCTTCACCTCTCCATGGGGGTGGCATGTTTGACCATCTAGGACATAGTAGTGGAAACAACTGGGGTGATCCTCCCCAAGAGAAGTTTTGTTGCTTGGTTCTTAAAATCTTTCCCTCTCAATTGGCTAAAGATTCTTAACAAAAACATCAAATTGATTAGTGGGAACTCGTACCTAACACAACAAATCTTGTAGGCACCAGTCATTGGAGGAACAACTCTAATAGTCCCCCTCCACTGTCTCCTTTATTTGTCATTTTTGTTGTTCCTACCTATTCACTTTAGTCTTTACATTTTTTACTTTTAATTTTTATCATTTATTTATTGGACCATGCTTATTGTGACATTTATTATTGTACAACCTATTTTGACACTAGAATGTAATTTCTCTCTCTAACCCTTTATTAACTCAATTCATCTTCGATTCATCTTTAATTTTGGATTGTGATATCTTCTACTTATTTTTTATTATAATAATATATTTTATTATTATTATTGATAAAAATACATTTTACAATTTTTTTAAAAAAAAACAGATTCTCTCTCTCTATTATCATTAGGCAAAGAAATCTTTGTGGGGAGTCCAAGAATCCTCCGGTCACCACAAACACTAAAATAAAAGAAAAATCAGGCACGTTAGATTTAGATGTAGATGTGCTGTATTGGCCGACCAACCAAATCAGTTAATCCAAACGTTCATAGCATAACAAATAGACTTTCACCTGGGAGCTCGTGAGGTGCCTTGTCCAAGATAGCAAAGCAAAGCCTTCCCCGCTATGCCGCTCTCTAAAATCCTATAAACCTGCTTTTGAAAAAGAAACAAGTCGTAGGAACCTAACAACGGAATTTAATCTTTACAAATGGAGGACAAGTATTCTCGCCGAAACATACGTTAACAAGAAATACTGCGCTATGAAAGAATTTGAGAAGAACGAGGACAATCAGGCCGAGAAAAATGGCATTAATTCGAGGTGGGCACAGATCAAAATGATAAAGAAGAAAGTTTTACAATGGTATAAGGTGGCTCCTTGGAATTCCAGTGAAGTCATCACAGAGAAAATCCATGGCCATGAATCTAAACATTTTGCTTAATACAGAGAAAATCCACGGGATATATATAATAATTGTTGTTTCTGTTACAGCGGGTTAATACAAATAAAATCCATGGCCATGAATCTAAGCATTATGCTTGATACAGAGAAATCCACAGGATATATATGATAATTGTTGTTTTTGTTACAGCCGGTTAATACAAATAAAATCCATGGCCATGAATCTAAGCATTATGCTTGATACAGAGAAATCCACAGGATATATATGATAATTGTTGTTTTTGTTACAGCCGGTTAATACAAATAAAATCCATGGCCAAGAGCCAAAATATTGTCCTTAGTGTCTCTCTCTCTATATATATGTATGAGCACTGTTGTTTCTGATACTACTGGTTAATTTTAAAAATCTTAGTGTAATATGGTGTATATTTATATTTGTAAATATGGTTTTGAGTGAAGATGGAATTCTGCATAAGCAATTTATGTCACAAAATGGTAACAAAGAGACAATCAATTTTTGTAAGAAATTGTATTAGATTAAAAGTAAAAATTTGTTTAGAAATTTGAAAAATATTTATATTTTCAAGATAATGTAGAATAGATAATCTGTTAATAATGATAAACAAAATTAACCATCAAATTTAAATTTTAAATAAAATTAAACATTTTATATATAAATAAATCTAAACTTAAATGTGAAATTATGATTATATTGGTATATATAATTTTATATTATTTTATTGAAGGATGAAGGAAATATCTATTTCCTTAAATTCATTCCAGATTTGATTCAGCCTTATGTCTTAACCCTGGCACTTACTAAAAATCAGTTCTTGATAAGCTCTTTGATTCTTTGTACGTTTATATTATGAATCAAGCATTTTTTTTAAATGGTCTATGGATCACTTGAGTGCTGCAACTATATTTGATTTTAAAAATTATATATTTTATTTATTTATTTAATGCGGTTTCTACTTTTATTTTTATTACCTTAAATTCATTCTAGATTTGATTCAGCCTTATGTCTTAACCTTGGCACTTACAAAAAATCAGTTCTTGATAAGCTCTTTGATTCTTTGTACGTTTATATTATGAATCAAGCATTTTTTTAAAATGGTCTATGGATCACTTGAGTGCTGCAACTATATTCGATTTTAAAAATTATATATTTTATTTATTTATTTAATGCGGTTTCTACTTTTATTTTTATTAATAATAAGTTGGAGAAGTTGAAAAGTTAAATGATTCACTTTTCATTTTAAGAAAGTGTTGGCCTATATGATGTTTGAAGAGATTGTTCGATATTGTTGCTTATGCTTGTATACTTTCCATTTCAGACTAATTTTCTGTTAAATTTCATTTCGGATTTATTTTCTGTTATTAGTTAAAATAGCTTTTCCTCTCCACCATCCTAATAAATGCTGGTTATATTATGAGTGTAATTGTATATCACATTTTGTATACGCACTTATAAACTTTTATAATTTAATTTGCAATTTTAAAATTTCTATTTTAAGGAATTACCATCTTCATGGTAAAATAATTTAGATATTTTTTTAGATAAACATTGGGGTTGATGGGTCCCCTGCCCTATATTAATATTAAGAAGATATACACAAACATAAATAAATAAATAAAAGAAAAAAAAAAAAAAAAAAAAAAAAACAAAACAAACAAACAAACTTGACCTATCATTTTAGGAAGAGGTCTAGGAGGAAACAACGCCACCATGTGACAAAAAACAACAAACTGCATAGAGACCAATCAAAACAGCCTACAATAAGGCAAAGGACCAAAAAACATCACCATACATGAGAATGGGTTACCCAATTAAACAACAATATTATCACGAATTTCTAACTTCACACCAGAATGAGAATGACCACCGTCATTCCCCTGGGACTCCATTTTGCTGCTACCAATAAAACGAGCATTTTTGTTGCTCAGAAGATGGTTACACATCACTGAGGTGATAGCGACACACTGAACATGGAGGAACCAGGGTGGAAACTTCCTACCAGGGTTTTCAACCATTTGTCTCAAGAAACTGACAACCTCCAACCTCTCCCTACAATTATGTGTTTCTTTCCACAATTCAAGGCCTGGGATCAGACATTCCACCTCCGCCCATAGGGGGCAGTAATAAATAGACCACCGAGCTCGGAAGGGTGATGCAATTTTTGCCCTAGGTCCTTGACATAATCCACCAACCTAACAAATCTAGACTCAAGATCTTTAAAGACGGTAATGGGAATAAAACCAAACCCATGGTTACCTGAGAAATGCAGCACTGGAAAAGGACTAGAGTTGAAATCTTCAACTCTCTCGTCAAGGCCAGGCCTATGTAAGGGCACCACAAAAAAGGCCAACAATCGTTTCACCAAAGCCTTGTCCTCCTCCACAACTGCCAAGAGATATTACTATCCATAAGGGAGATTATAGATGATCGAGTATGTAAAGGGATGGTTAAATACATTTCTAAAAATTTAAAAAAAAAGGAAAGAAAATATTAGTTTAGTATTTGAAGGTAATAAATATTGAAGTCAATAAAATGTATATTTTCTTATAAATTTGGATCATGTTGTTCAAATGTGTCCTCTTACAATTTTGATAATATATTGTTTAAAAGTATAAGCTATTTTTTGAATTATCAATATGCGAAAGTTTAAATTTGAGTATTCTTTGTAAAATTTAGAGTTAATTACTATAGATAAACAAAGTTATACATCTTTGGTCCTCAAAGTAAATAAAGGTCCTACAATTTAGAATCAATGAGAGTAAACCCAAAAGTAAACTACATGGATCTTTAAAAATGATAGTAAGTTATTAATGAATTTTTTCCATTTATAAGACTCTTGTTCATTTTTTTTTTTTTGAAATATAGTTTTATTACTTTCGGAAAAAAAAACTGATTATTCATAAAAATGAATGCAGCATGGAATCACACCCTAAAGTATATCATACTAAGATTAAAAAAAGGGTTTGCGAAAATACCAAAAATATTTACGTAAGTAGTTAACATGACCAACCATTAGTTCACAAAATTAGTATAAAAAGATGAATAAATTAACTAGGCATAAGAAAGAAGCAAGTAGCAGGCAGATGATCTCAGGTATCACGGTTGCCCCAACCAACATCTAACATGTCAGTACTTTAAGGTAAGGACTCCCATTTTATGTTTATGTTGTTTTACTCATTCACTACTTACAAGTCATTTAGTGTGGTCTTGGTTGGTGAGATGCCCAGGGCCAAGAAAAAAAACATTCTGTGATAGGAAGGAGGAGCCCAACTATGACACAACATTAAATTAGGTGAGTTCATTTGAGGTGCAGACTAACCATTATAACTATGAAAATGGTCGTGAGATTTACTTTTACGGTGCCTCCATAGTTTTTTGTCCTTTAAAATAGAAGAGGGATGCATATAAGAAACACTAAAGGGATTATTTCCATGATGATCCAATAAATTTTCAATATAGACAACTTCTAATGTGAGTTAATTGGGCCAAACATGAATCTAAATAAATACATTTAAAATCATTAGAGTATTTTTTTATGTAGACAATTCATTATAAGATGTATGGTTAGAAAACACCAAAAAAAATATTTATTTTATAGATAAAAAGAAAATTTATACTTTGTAAGTATGCTCAATCTTTGTGAATTTTGCATGATTCATAAGACAATCCACAAAACAATATTCCTCCAAATGAAAAGCTTCAATAGAAATGGTTTGAAAAAATCATCCATGATTGTCCAAGCCTATTAAGCCTTGTTGTAAAACTAACATAGATGTTTCATAATATCAAATTGATCATAAAAAAGACATTTAGGTTGAAGAATGCCTAAATGCACAAAGCAATTATAATGTGTGTTTCATCACTTAGTATAATTTTAGTTCTTATATTTAAGAATTTACAATCTAATGACACCACATATCTAGGAAGGTCATCCACCATTTATATCTTTAGAAATTTTGGTTTGTAGGTACCCCATATAGATATATTCCAACCATATATTATCATGATCCTTGTCTTTTTAACCCTAGACCAATTTGTGGACACACATATTATTTGTTCAAATTTATAATGGTTTTAAACTTATAACTTATTTATAGAGTCATTATATTATTCAAGTATCATTTTAGTTTTAATTTATTTTTGTGAACTATATATGAACCTTATCCTACCATTGGATAGGTTATTTTCACATTTTTCCTTTTTATATTTCATCTTTAATTCATCTCTTCAAACATGTCATCTCTTAGTATTTTATTAACAAGTCTCAAACCCTTAATTATCTCTATGGACATCACATAAATTTTATTTAAAATTTAAAATTTAAAAAATAAATAAATAAATAAAAGAAAAAAGAAAAAAACTCAACCTAAACTAGTCATTCTATGAAATATGGATGATATCACTTCACAATATGCACGATAATATCTTGGTAGATCCAAAATATAAAAAATATATATAATAGCTTTAGATATATCCCTTCCAAACTAGTTTACCGTAATTTGATTTTATAAACCCTAATGTGATAGAAATTAATATGTAATTCAAATTGATAGATATGACATTCAAGCATGCTCTACATGTAAAATATTAAAACTAATTACAATCATGTGACAAGTGGCATATGATAATTTATTAAGTACAACAAAGGGATAAGGATTTAACTTTTCTAATTGATTGTCTAAGTATGACTATATTTTGGCACTGGAAAATAAACTAAAGTAAGTTGGTGATTCTTAAATTTTATAAATTGTATTTCTTTCCATGTATGTTTAATTTTGGCATATCTCATCAGTATCAAATATCAATACCAACCTATAGTTTTTTGTGGTAAAATATGGAAAAATATGGGTATATAATATTATGGTCACAATTTCATGTCTTTGAAATATATGTATGTGTCATGCCAAACCTTGAATATCCATGCAATTCCAAAAATCACCCTCCTTCAACATGAAACCCTAGGTATTCTTGTGAATGGAATAAAAACTAAAAAATTATGATAGGGGAATCGAATGAACTCACCTCAATCACCCCATTTGTGTTTGTACACTTCTAACTTATCTGATATTCCAATGAGATAAATAAATCTACATGCAGCTCTCCAACCTAGTGGACTGTTAAAGTGTGCTCCTTATCTACATGAATGAATTTGATAATTGATAATTACTGCCTCTACTTGGTTAAAGTATGCTTCAAATTTGGATTGTTACTTATCCTTTGACTAATTAAAATTTTGGGGACTATAATGTCTGTTTTCTCAATGTGTAGTAGAGTGTATATGTGTACCAGATAAATGCCAAATACTCAATCATATGATGACTTGATTTGCATAAATATGAGTATAATCAAGAAGTTTTTCCTACCATTGACACACTAGGTAGATGGGTTGAGTCTAAGGAAATATTTTATTTTAAAAATTAGTCATTGCTGGGAGAAGTTTGGTAATTCTAGGTGTAGGCTAGTATTTACTAGTGACACTAATATATTCTAATGTTACTAAACCATAGTGCTAGAGAGGAATAAGTTGAAGGTATGAATATGTTTGTGTACGAAAACACATAGTTTTAAAATAGAGAATAATATTCATATTTGTGTTTAACAATAGAATGAAAGGGTTAGACTCATAAGGTAGTATGAAGGTGTGATAAAATGGTGGTTTAGGACCATATTTATGCACATAAGGCATGCATATAAAATTTATTTTAAGATTGTAACTCTCATGTACATCATACCATATTTTAGTATCTACAAATTCCACTATTTTATTCTAGTAATGGAATTGTGATAGTAAATGGAAAATGTATACTTTGTGTATAAAATACACTATGTATTTTTTAGGAAGATCTAATTGTGAATGTTACTCAATAGAAAACCCCTCAAGGAACATGTAGTACAGTTAGTGTCCATAGATTGGAATTTGAAGTCTGAACTTAAATTTTAAAAATTAAATAAAAAGGAATGAGTACACATGTACATTAAGGAAAACCATGCTACCCTTGTAAGTATTTTGAGATGATGCTTCCTTGTTGAAACATCTGATAACTTTTGCATCTTTGATAAAACACATGGAGAGTTTTGATAACTATGCCCCAAATTCATGTAACTATGTAATCCCTTGAGTTCGGAAGACACCATTCCCTATCTGTCATAGATTTGGTAATAATTATGAAATGTCCTAACCCAAATAAAAACTCATAAATGAAATGGGGAACCACATGATGGTTTTTTTAAGTAACACCAAATCAACAACTATAGATGGATTGTATATTAAATTATATAGCTTCACTCAAGTTCACTTCATATAAAATAACTACATTGTTGGAAAATAATGAATAATTTTCATGCCACCATCACAAGCTCATAATTAATTGCATAGTTTGACACAAATTATCTCAATATTTCTCAATATATAATAAATATAGGATTGAAAGAGAATAAATAATGTTAATGCTCCCATCATGCCCTCAATGTCAATAAGTGTGAAGTGAAATGCCCATCATTTATCATTTAACTTTTAAATTGTATTTTTGTGTATGTGAATGACCTATTACCATGCCTCATGAATATTAAAGTATGATTATGTCCATGGAGCAATATCATGCCCACATAAATTTGTACCAACTGATATAAAATCATATGCATTTATACAATTTTATGTGTATCTGTAAACCTATAATTTATTTTTCTATAAATTATATGCTTATGTACATTCATATTCATCCAAGAGTGTATGAATATGTACTCAAGTATCTATAAAGTGAGTGCATATGCATGGAATATTCCCCCCTTATGTATATTGATGTGACAATATATGTCATGTAATTAAACTCATCTAATATATAAACCATTTTGAATATTAAATCTATATTTTGATCTGATTTTATATTCATGGAGACTTATGTATATTTTATAGGCGCACTTTAACTCCCTCTTTTGAGATTAGAGCTAATCCTTCTAACTTACTCATCTCAAAATAAAATTTAACCATATCATGGCATGTGTAATGATAAAATCATGTATACTCATGTGAACATGTAGATAATATTTCATCACAATAAAGTATGTGTTAATCAATGAATTTATGTAACATACATAATGCATAACATGTAAATGTCATGTCTAGGTAGATGTATAGTAAATCATTCAATAGTAACCATCACTAAAAATATAAACAAATAATATTCTATAGTAAAATTACATGGCACCACTCATTATTTCAAATCTCAACAAGTGAAAAAAGCTCAACAAGCTCAAGAGTTAGTGTCACACACAATAACAAAGGACAAATATAAAGGACATGAATATGTACTAACACACAAAGCCAAGGGCCACATGAAAAGAACATAAAAATTTCACAAATAAGGGATATAAAGTTTTTTAATCAAACAAGGTAAAAGGTCACATGAAAGCAACATGAAGATGTCACAAAAAGTTACATAAATATGTCATAAACAAGGGACATTTATATGTCACATAAAAAAATGCCAAGGACAACACACAATAAACAAACACAAACTAACATATCATATAATAGAGTAAAAAACACAATGAATCATAAAAGAAGTAAACATTACTCTACATCATGCATATGTATCAATATCACATCATAATAAAATCGCATATCCATGTAGCATTGTGTGAGATATGAATAACTAGAAAGACATGTGTAAGTAATATATATATCACAACATGGTATAGAAGTTATATAAATAATAGTCCCTATGAAATAATATTCCCTAAATATCAGCATGACTACCAAATACACAAAATTCTAACATATATACGTGTCCATGTGTGACCTATATGTCCTGTATTGCACTCATATACCATGAAATGAATGTATGTACAAAAATTATTAATCCATATAATAAAAATGTGATAAATAATATCTATAAATAGTGTAATCTAGTATAACATCATGCTCAGACTTTGATTTTTTTATTTTTTTTATTTTTTTTGTAATTATTTTTGAAATATTTGATATTAGTGTTCATTAATTGGTAATTAGTTCAACCTCATTAATCATAAATTTGATATCTCCTATCTTATTCTTGACATTATGTGATTGAATTTCCATTCTTCCATTGTCTCTAGTTTTTCATATTTTGTACTTGTTGTTATCTTTGAATATTTTACCCATTTGTAAGTACCATTATCATCATGTTTAATCCTAATTACATTTATTTCATGTAATAATTAAATATATTAATTTTTTGTATTCATTATGGCCAACATTATCTAGACTCATTCCAATCCTAACTTTAGCATCACTTGGGTAGTAGAGTTTATCACCTACATACATGTATCAGAGACCTTTGGACAACAATCAAATTTTATGGTAATATGTTCAAGTAATGTACCATGGTGTGGATCAAATAGATATTTATTTTTTATCCCTAAGTGTCATAATAATGTGATACTAGATGTGTTTTGGAGTTGGTATTCTTAATATAAATCTATTGTTAATAGGAACATTCTTTATGTGTTGTAATAGTAAAAATATATTGTTGTGGAAGATTGTAATCTTTGTGTTACATTAATTAACTAAGTTCTTTTGGAGATTATTAGTGAGTGTTACTTGTGATCTTATGTCACTTTTATTGTACCTTAATTCTTGTATCTTTGAATCTTATTCTATAATGCATCATAATGATTTCTATCATGTTCTATGATTCAATGAAGATCAATATATGATTTTCCTTCTCGATGTGAGAGACATTACACAACTCAATGTCTATAGATGATAATGTGATGAGACTATGATCAAGTAATAATTTTAATATTTTTATTGGTTTATCTTGAAGTCTTGTTACTTTCAATGATGTTAGAGCTTTGGTATTAGACTTTTCCACATTATTTATTTAAATGTATGATTACTTAATGTCCAAGTCAAGTTTGATTTATGTGTCAACTATGTTTGGTGTGATCAGATGTAATGATGATTTTTATTTGTTTCCTTTCCTTTCCCATAGAAGTTTTTTGGTGAATATGAATTTCTAATTTATCCCTTTTACTATATATGAATCATCTTGATATTCTCCAACTAGAATAGGGGTGGATAAAGTATGGGATAAGTATTCCTATAAATGATTGAATTTTAACTTACTTAAATGATTAGTTTTAATATCTATGGTGTTGATATAATAATAATAATAATAATAATAATAATAATAATAACTATCATAATAGTTTGTGACCATTCCATCTATATTTTATGAATTTACAAAGAAATGAAGATAAGGAATAAGTTTTGGTTGTTTCATAGTAACTTCTACTTCATGTTTGAGAGATACTTTATGTGTTATGATCAGTTTATTATCCTTTTAATTACTTTATTCACTCACCTCATATATATGAATCTTAGTTCCATGAATAGGTTTTGATGGAGGAGTGATAGTATGATATTGCAACCATGATTGTGATTGGTTCTCATTAGAATATTGGATTATATTATAATATCTAAAAGGTTCATGATATTTTGGCTGTGTATAATAATAAAATTCATGCATGAATTTGATACATATGTGTAATGTTAATGGTACTACTTCCATATCATGTTTCCAAGGTCACCCTAAAATCAATTTGTAAATTCAATCTCTAGGCATAATGTGTAAGGTATTAGCTTAGGACCTAGATTTAAATCCAGTGATATGTTCCTCATTATTTGATGTGGAGTTTTTTCATATCCTTTTATGTTTTTATCCATATTTTTATAGTAGTTAGGTTGATTCCCAAATACTTTAAATTTTTATTTTTGTATATATTAAATCCAAAACCATTATCTACCAACACACATTTGACCATACTAATGTTTAGTTGAAATTGAGTGAATAATAAATGGTTTTTTTCTATTTTTAATTTCATAGGTAATCCTTAATTTTCAATGTGATGACTCTTTCATTATTCTTTAATTAATTTGTGATAGACATAATTAGCGTAGGTTGTATATCACTAGGGAGGGTTGTTTCCTAAAATGCATTATAAAATATATCTTTATAGACCATTGATCTCTTTAATAACTCAAATATGTAAATCTTAGCCTCGATGTTCTTTAGTTAATCTATGATGTCATACAATTTGGGTTGATTATATTTATCCATTGGGTTCTATGGGTTTGAGAAGGAACATGTTGACTATCTTAGTTTTGTTGCAAATTGTGTGGCACTGTATCTTATCTAGAGTTGACAACATGGATTGCGGAATAAAAAATAATTTATGGGATAATAATGAGAGTGGGATGGTATCATGTACAACTTGAGCTCTAGGGGGAAGAGATACAAAAGTAATCATGCATGCGCTTTGACATCTATTGATAACAAAAGGAAACTTGGATTGAATGTTGTAATAATATGATTTGAGAAAGGCTTGGACTATTAACTTTTTATTTTATCTATGTTATTTTTACTATATTTTATCCATTTATTTACATACTTAATCTAAATGAAATACAATATCCAAGTAAAGAAATACGAAAAAAATACCTTAAATACTTTATTTTAAAAAATGATACAATGCCCATTCATTATAACCATAATTAATGTTCATTATTAAGAAATAATAATAAACTAGGTCTAAATATAAAAACCTAAGGCTAAAATATGAAACCATAGAAATATGAAATGTGTGAGGGAAACAAGGGTTTGATGTAGTATAATCAATGAATGGGTTCACCAATATGTTTACCCTAATTTTATTGTACAAAACCCAATAGGATATAAAATAGTATGTGTTGTTCCCTAACACACCAACACCTCATTTTAAAAATTCAAATGGGGACCCATTATTTTTTATAATATTTATTTGTGGTCATATAAACCATAGGAATCCATGATATAAATTTACTCATGCAAAATTCTAAGGTTGTCTTTAGAAGTCTAAAGTTACAAGAGTTTGCATTATTAAAATCAAATATTGAACAAATATTTTGAGTTATTATTAACTTTAAGTTTTTATATTTCCATTTTTAAAAATTGATGCTTTGATTTATGGACTAACATACCTAATGTCTTTGTCTTAGTGTTCTTATGTTTTCTTCCAAATGACCATAGTATTATCAATGAAGAATTACTATTTTTCAATATTAGGACCTATCATTATTGCATAAAATTAGGATAGGTGGCATCACCATATTACTTGAATCCTTAAGCTTTCACAAAATGTTTCTAAGATCTCCAAGTCATTAAGCTCTGATAGTTCAACAAGTGGAATTCATACACTACATAAAGCCTTATAAATTTATATGTTTTAAAAGTCTAAAAACCTTGAGAGCATGCCACATGGCACATTTTCATTACATATAACCCCAAAATATTTGAAACTAAAGTTAATGATCTACTAGTTCCAATATTTTTAGTCACATAGTCTAATAGCCCTAAGTTTTGAGTTTTGAGCATTCAACACTTAGCATATTTTCATCAATTTATAACCATGGATGTATTAACATAGTCTAATGGTTCTAATCTCCCATGGTCCTGAGGACTTGAGTCCTAGCATATTTATATTAACCTAGAACTACATAAATATTGCATAGGTCTAATGGTCTCGAGGACCTGTGGTCTAATAACTCCAAGATTTTAATCTCCTAGAATATTATTAGTGGTATAATTCTATTATCCCAAAGATTTAAAAAGATATAATCAATCAATGAACTAATGATCATGTTCCTCCAATTCTCTATGCCTTTGAGCCCCTGAGATTACACTACATGTCAAAATTTCATTATAATGAGCATTTACATATATGTAAATAGTTTGAAAAGTCTTAATTCATGTGTTATCATGCCTTTGAGTCCGCATAGGCCTAAGGATACACCTCATGGCATAAATATATAAACACATGGCTCCAAGGTATATAATGTAATTATGTGAATCTTAAGGCTCAAGTGAACAAAAATTTGATAAGTGTCACAATATTAGAGATGCAATTTCAAAGTATAAATAAATGATTTCAACATTAAGGAAAATAAGTGGGTAAGTGAGAATTTTGATAGCTACCTTTAACATGATGACTAGACACATTAAGATAATAAATAGTTTCCATTTGGAAAATAATTAAACCCACCAATGTTGATTGGTACATTCAAATTAAAATGGAAATTAAATCAAAAACCATTAGTTACATTAAATTTAAAATATATGGGCATTCATGACATAGACTTTAGAAAATATGTGGAAAATATAAATGAAGGGCAAGTCACTTTTCCATCAATATTCAAGTAGAACATTATGATTTTGTGCTTTTCTATGACCACAAACTCTAATTTTATAGTGAACTTTTAGAGAATTTTCATACAAGATGTAAAAGGGATATATATCTTAAAATCACTAAAATGGATTCTTATTCAAAATTAGTACATTTCTAGTCCCCCTCTACATACTCTTGCATGAGACAAGAGGAATATATGGATACAATATTCGATAAGAGTACCCTCAAGTTCAAATTTTGATTCTACTAGACACTCTTTATTATAGTGGACTCAATGGTTTCTTAATCTACACAAATATAATTATATAAGGATGAAAAGTAATACATTTATCACCTACTACCTCTCAAAACAATAGGACTTCCTCAAGCAACAGAAAAACTTGAGTGAATGTCATGTATCAATATGCTTTGATATTGTTTGTAAGGGAAATTTTGTTGGATACTTCCTACACATCAAGAAAATCAAGAATGTAAATACATATATCTTTAGAAGGGAATTTCAAAGATATCTCAGTATACCCTTTCATGATATTGCCTATAATCAAGACTTTACCAATTCATGGCTCGAGGATGCTAAATTTGATGGAAAGCTCAAACAATGGCTACTAAAAGTCTAAATATTAATCCCAAGGGAGACCTCTCATTCAATAGGATTATTAAATTTGGACCAGAGATTAAGATAACCATGTCTCTCCTAAACAAACTATATGGCTTCCCTATCATCAACTACGTGCAAGTAGAATGGGTCCTTTTAATGGATGTTGTGTGAACATCACACAAGATTGTTGCCTTTGGGTATGTTATTTGTGCTAGGTTAAAAACTTAGATGTATTTGTTCAAAATAAAATCCAATGTGTGTAATAAAAACAATATGTAAATAAAAAGCTACTAAAATAAATAATATAAATAACACATTGACAGGTGTCATTATTACCCCTTCATTTAACCAATGTATGTTGGTGTTTATTCTTATCAAGGTGGTGCCTAAATTTGTTTTCAGTGAGGTATTTATTTATTTTAGGTTAGTAGTACTTGTTTTTGTGGGTTTTTAGATGTTATGATAATCTATGTCTATTTTTAATCTCTAATCTATAGTATGAAAAGAAAACACTCTTTACAAAATACATTAACCACTCAATCTGATCTAATTTGCAAAATCTTGAAATACTTCACTCAACTATAAAATAAACCTACTTAATCAATATTGAAGAGTATCAAATCTTCACTCACTAATTAAAAGCAATCATAAATCTATATTTATAGAATCTAAAGGAATGAAATAAATGCTTATGCTAGAAATAATAGATTAACTATTCAATCTTCCCTATAGGTTTTCAATCTAAAATATATATATATATATATATATATATATATATATATATATATATATATATATATATATATATATATATATATATTTAATTGAAAAAAAAAGACCTATAAATACCAAATATATTTCCTATTTCCTTAGGAGTGGGCCCTTACTCCCTCAGATCTAGGTCTAAATTAACTTAGCTCAAGATATTTCTTCAACATGTAAATTGAGAAAAGAAACTGATGTAGTACTTATATTAATGAAAATCACTGAAATTATAATATCTCTATATGTAGTCACAAAATTTATAGATCCAAGCATGGATCTATCTATTTATTCTATACCAAGAAATTGTTTATCCCAATATTCTAGGAAATAACTTAACTAATTTGAAAATAGAATATATTCTAGATAGATTGAGTGATATAGTTGGAATAGAAAGTTGTTTCAATGAGATATTTTAGGAGTCAAATAATCCATAGATAACATTTTTCATGCCTAAATATATCAATCAAATATTTACATATATTGATACTTCCTATCTTCTATCTTCATTGTTGAAACCTAGAGTAGTAACTCCCAAAATGGAAGACTAAAAAGAAATAGACATCTATTTATATACATGTATAGAAATGGAAATGTTGAAATGAGTTATTCATATTATCATGAAGAGGTTGTATAAGATATCTAAACCATTTAAAATTTACTAGGATCAATTTTGGATCAATCTAGGTTAGTCCATAGCAAAACTAGAATAATTTGTAGCTCGACTGTTAAAATTTGTATCTTGTCTATCAAAATCCATAGCTTATCTATTGAAATCTATAGCTAGTTATCAAAATCCATAGCAACTTCATAATCCATATCTAGGTCTTAGATGGTTCAATCTTCACCTTGGATCCTCCTTGTCTTCACAATCTTGTCAAAACTCATATTAATATTACTATTTACTTGTACATGTCAAAATGTGGAGCCTAAAACATGCAAACATTAGAACAAAATGCATAGAAGATATAATTAGACTTTACATGAGTTTATATAGGCAAAAGCATAAATATCCTACTTTATGAAAGCTCTAAACATCAATATTACATACAATGCTCAGCCATTTGACATTTTTAAGGCCATAAACTATAGTAATAATGAGTCATTTTACAAACTCATCATCTCTCCCACTCCTTACATTTCGTAAGTCCCTTTTTCAAACTATATCTTCAATATCAATAGTTATGAACTATCCATTATAGATTTAGACTCAAATAATAAATGGTATACAAATATTTTTTAAGTATCCTCTAATTATGAGGAGTGAAACACATATCTCTTTACATAAAATGAACCCAAATATCAAACTATTCCTAAGACTATGGCCATGTATTCTACCAAGGAGACATTGGAGAAAGTAGTAAGGGATGTCTAAACCTCATTCCAATCCATGTATTTTTTCCATTCTGTTGTAAGACATCTGAAATTATCTACACAATAACATTATCTCTTCTCAAAGACCACTGAAGGGTAGTGGGTGACAACACTTCTCTTCATCTTAATATAATTGGTAGAATATGCTAGCATTGTCTACAAACCACCACTACATCATCAATATTATGTTGAATAAATAACTCAAAGTTTAGAAGGCCATCCTATAATGTGGAAAAATAATGATCACAAATTCTTGGATACTAGTAATAGCTATGAAATTGGTGTAATATATATTGTGCACTACCAAATTGAGGCTTAATGCATAAACCAACATCTTGTGCAATGTTAGTGTGATCATCATATCTTTCCTACCAAGTAATTTGATTTTTATATATAGACAATAAATCTCTCATTGGAATCTCTCCTAAAAATAGATTTACCAAGAAATTATTTGTATTTCCTAGAACAATGTCACACAAATAAAACTCATGAATTAAATCTTGTCTATCAGGGGTACTATTTCTAAATGCTATCATGAAATCATCACTGGTATTCATCTCATGTGATAAATCATAAGATATTTGTAACAATCTCCATCTAAATAAATTTTCATGTAAAAATAAGCTATATATAGAAGAAGGGAATCTACTGGATAACAACTTTTCACTTAATTGATAGGTAAACTAAAGAGTCTATTTAACTAGTTCTTCTTTCTATTGGGCTTGAGTTAGTTCTTCCTACAATTTTTATTTCTCTTCTTTAAGAAGAATATTTTCCTTCTTAACTAGATGATTTTTTATCTTCATTTCTTCAAGTTGTGAGCAGGCTTGATCCCATTGATTTTTCACTTATGAAATAGACAAAGTAGTTTGATAGCCTTCTTCTACCATGACCTTAGAAAGAACATGAGAAGAGATAAAGTCTTTTTGGGTTCTCAACCTAGCATTTTCCATTTCAATTTTTATAATATTCCTTTTCAAAGAAACATTTTCTTCTTCAAGTGATCTAGTATGACCCCATACATCAATAATTTCATCCTCTGCCTCATCCTTTTTTTCAAGGACTGAATTTCTAAATTTTCAATTTGTTTCATTAAATAAGAAATCATAAAATATTTTTTATGTGTTGCAGTAATTATTTCAGCTATATCTTCTACATTTTGTTTAACAATGGCTTCTAATTGCTACAAGGCTAAATCATGTTGTAGTTCTATATCATCTATTTCCCTTGAAGGTTGTCCCTTTTCTTCAATCATGAGGGATTTTCCTTTATCCTTAATCAGATATGTAGGAGGAATAAGACTCTCATTAGGAATAGTCTCAACAAAGTTATCATCCAATTCTTCATGTTATAAAAAGGTTTCCTCCTCTTTTCTATTGTAAGATTCACTAGTAATGGTTGTAGGATTTTGCCTCAAACTATCTGATGTTTCAACAGTAATGGTCTCATCACTATGAATTGTTAGGATCAATCTTCTTCTTATTTTAAGATGGTGATAAGATTCTATAGGTAGGGTTTCTTGAGATTTTGGCTGGGAATTAGGTTCTACAAAATACTCTTCTTCAACAATTTGAATTGGCTCTTGGACTTGAGCAATTTGGGAAACGTGCTACTAGCTTCTAGTAGAGGATTTGAGCCTCAATTTCTTAATTGTTGGCTTAGGAGGAGAAACTATGGGAGGAGGATTTAGGGTTTTCAATGGAATAATCTTCATTGTGTATCTTGTGCTATGGATGAACTTAGAGGCAATTTCTTTAGAAGAGATCTTTGGTGAGATTTTTGAACTAGAGGCATGCATGTGTGCAAAAATTTATTTAGCAAGTTTAGGGGATTTATTTCTCTTTCCTTTGAATAAGGCAACCCAATATTCCATTCCATTTTCTTATGGTAATAAGTAATGTTTAGTAATGATTAGAATCAAACCATGATGATGTATGGCATCAGGGTTTTTGGCATACCTCATAGCTACAACCAGAATAGATCCTAGGAGAAATAAGGGAAAATTTATCTTGTGTTGAGGTTTATGAAGACCATATCTCAAATGAATTTATATTCTTAATACCATACAACTCACCACACTACACTATCTCTCACATGTCAAATATTTAATAAGCCAAAAAGAAACTAACTTCCAAGGTTCAAGTAGAGATACTTTACTTAACCTTTTTATTCTACCTTCAACATCTTCCATGAAAACTTATGTGGCCTCTCCTTCAATGCTGAAAATTATAATAAGATCATGAAATGAAGATCTTCCTATTATTTGAGCTCCCTCATCTAGAAACTTGGTCAACTTGCTGATGATTTTCATAGAGAACGGTATCTAAACACCTCTGATTATAGAGAAATTAGGCTTCATGTGAAGAATAAATTCTATCACTAATGATTCATCAAAACCCTAGAACTTGAGAAAGAATTCAAGCCATCTAGCTACAGCTAATATCTCCTTTACTACTTCATTCTTCAATATTTCACTTGCATCCTCGAGTTTGGATTTCTTTTTCAATCCCATTTTTTAATTCTTCACCCTCAGATTAGGTCTACACAGTCTATTCTTTCCCCTACTTTCAAAAAGAGATTAAGTTATGTTTTTAAAATGGTTTGAATGGTAATAATATCCTTTAAGGGTTAGACTATGGATATTACTTGAAGCATGCTGAGTAATGATGATAACATTTATTAAGAGTAATGATGTCATACTTTTTATTTTATCTTATTTTAAATCATTCTATTGTCAATTCCTTTTTAATTTTCCATTTAATGTCTCTTCTTAAATGACACACAATTACAATGATGTGTCATTATAAAATATTTTTATAATTGGAAGGGGTACAATCGGTAGCTCTTGCATTAATTTTCATAATGTGACCTTTTGAAATGACTTTTATTGATTTCATAAAGCTTGACCCCCCCATATAACACCATATGAGGATTTTATATTAATGGTTTTGAGCACATGCATGCAATCCTAAATATCTAAAACTAACACATAGAAGAAAAATAAATACTTTATCTTACAAATCTTAGTATTGTCCTTATCAGTCTTCCTTATCTATTCTTTGACAAAATAAATTGGATGAGTTAGTCTTTAAATAATAATATAGAAAATAATAGCATTAAATTTATCACTTTGAAACCAACGAATTTTTTGAATTGACTTTTCTATTTTTTTTATTTTTTTATTTTTGGTATTTTGCCCTTGACTAGCCATTTTTGGTTTTTTGGTCAAGGTTCTTTATTTAGTGCATGAACAGCGACCAAGCTAGTTTTCTGATCATGACTATCAACAATGTCTTGAAATATTTTCATTGTTGAAAACTTATTATTATTATTATTATTATTATTATTATTATTATTATTATTATTATTATTATTATTATTATTATTATTATTATTATTATTATTAGGGAAGAAAAAGATTCTCTTCCTTTATTTAGGGAAATATTGTCTTTCAAAGATCAACTACCATGAAAGACTTGAGTCCTTCTATGGAACCAAACTCATTTTGTATTGACTGAATAAATTCCTCCTTGTTGATAGGCTTTTGGTATAGTTTTATATGATGTCTATTTACAAGAAGTGTCTTCTAATTTCCATCTATAGGCGGCAACTATACAAAACCATTATAAAAAATCTTTGCTATATGAAATGGTCCTAACCATCTAGTTCGAAGCTTACCTTTGAAATTATGATATTTGGGATCATATAAGAGTGTCTAATATCATTTTCTAAATTATTGTTCTTTGATATGTAATTCATGTCATTGTTTTTTTTGGTATTGTGTCATTTTTATTTGCTGCAAAGATTTTATCCTCCTCTCATCCAATTCATTCAACTATAACATTCTTTCTTATTATGCTTCGTCCAAATCAATTGCTAATTATAATGCAATACTCAAAGTTTGCATTTCACATTAAATTGAAAGAAGATGTTTCTTACCTTATACTAACTCATATGATGAAAAACCATTAGTGGTCTTCCACTTAGTGTTGTATGCCCAAATAGCTTCTAGAAGTTTGACTACCAAATTATTTTGACTGTTGCTAACTATCTTGGTAAAAATGTTCTCCAATTATCTATTAGTGACTTCTACTTGTCCATTTTCTTGAGGATTTTATGGTGAAGATTTTTTATGGTTGACTTGGTAGATCTCCATGAATGATTGAATCATATTGGATATGAATTGTGGTCCTTGATTTGGTACTATATATCTTGATGCTCAAAAATGTTGCATGATATTGGATTAAAATAAATCTGCTACTACCTCTTCTCTTACAGAATAAATAGCTTAATCTTTAGCCCATTTGGTTACATAGTCCATACATACCAATAAGTATTCTTTACCTAGTGAAGGTAGATCTATGGGCCCAACAAAGTCCATACCCCACCTCTCAAAAGGTTCTATAATTACCTCTAGATGTAGAGGAATCTCATAATATAATTTAGGTTTCCCCATTATTTGACATGCATCACATTGTCAAACATAGTTCTTTACCTATTTGTGAAGAGCTGACTAAAAATATCTAGCTCTAAGGATTTTGTGTACCATTCTTGTCACTAAGTAGTATCCACCTCTAAGTTCATCATGACATGCATGAATGATATCATACATCTCATTCTCCAAACACCTATGAAAAACATGATTAGGTTATAGTTTAAGTAGTATACCATTAATCCATTTATAAGAATAACTTATTCTAATTAAATGTTTCTTTTCCTTTTAGTACATTGAAAAGGAAACTTTCATGTAGCTATAAAATTTGCTATATATTCAAACCAAGGTGTTTGTGATTAAAAATAATAATTATTATTCATCCAAAAAGTTATCTTCTATAGGTTCTTTTTCATCTTCATAATGAAATATAGAAGTAAAATCAGCAACCACATTGAAATTTTTTTCTTTATCAACAATTGTTATATCAAATTCCTATAGTAACAACAACCATCTGATAACTCTTCCTCATACTATTGGCTTGTTCATCAAATACCAAATAGATGCATGATCATTATATACAAATATTTTATAACCATTAATATAATGTCTAAATTTATTTATGGAATAACTTATAGCAAGGAATTATTTCTCATTAGTTGTATTATTTCTTTCAATTGAAGTTAAGTTCTTGCTTATGTAATATATGGCATACATATGCCCTTTCTCATCTTTTTGTCCCAAGACAACTCCTATATCATAATTATATGCATCATTATAAATATGAAAGTGTTTTGAAAATTAGGTCCTCTTAAGACTGGTGCAGTGCTGAGCTTTTCTTTGATGGTTTAAAATGCTTGTTGACAAGGCTAGATTCTAAATAAATTCACTTTATTTTGTAAGTAGAGCAAACATTAGAGAAACAATCTTGATAAAATCTTATATGAATATTATATAATAACCTTCATGTCCTATAAAACTCATAATGTCATCTTAATATTGAGGAATATGCATATTTTAAATGACATCAATTTTCTTTGGATCTACTTGGATCCCTTTTGCAAAAATATGACGTCTTAAAACTATGACTTCTTCTGCCATAATCAAACATTTTTCATGACTAAGAGACAAATGGTGATCCTCACATATTTGTAGTAATTTTTCAATATTACTTAAACTTTCATCAAAATATTTTCCATGAACATTAAAATCATCCATATAAACTTATACATAGTCAATGGTCAAGTCTTAAAATATGGTTGGGATAGATCTTTGGAATGTGGCAAGTGTATTCCATAAACCAAAGAGCAGGACTCTATAAGAAAATTTCCCCCATGGGTAGGTGAATTTTTTTTTATCTTGATCCTTAGGTGCCACTTGTATTTGGTTGTATCTACTAAAACCATCTAGAAAAGAAAAGTGTCTTTTGCTAGCCAGATTATTAAGTACTTGATTAATGAAGGGTAGAGAGAAATAGTCTCTCATTATTTCTTTTTTTAACTCTCTATAATCCACACATACTCTCCATTTACCATTTTTACTGGGAATAATGACCAAGGGATAGACCCATTAGCTATCTTCAATATGATAAATAAATCCTACCTTTAGAAGCTTCTTAATTTCAATTTTTACAATGTCTCTCAAGGCAGGATTGATTCTTCTTTGTGGCTACCTTACTGGCTTAAATTTCTATATGTAAATGTGGTGTGTACATACACTTGCTTTATATTCCCATGAAAAATCTTGAGTGTGATCCCTAAGTAAATCAAAAACTTTCATTCCCTGATCATTTGTCAACCAACTATTTATGTTGAGTGTCTTTCCTAGTGTTACAATGATATATTTCATTCCTAGATGAGAAGACTCTATTTTCTTAAATTATCTCATCAATGAGTTGAGAGGAAAAGTATGTGCAAGTAATACATGAATTTTAATAGCATATTTAACAAATGTTTATCTAATGGGAATAACTCCAGCTAATGGACAATATAAATCTATAAGAAATGAGCCTTGGCTTTCATATGCCCATTGCATCACATGATTTTGATTGTCTTTATGATCATATAATGTATTTGAAGAGGTTAGATAATATGAATGATTAGAAGAATAGGAATTTCTACCTTAAAAAGGTATTTTATTCAAATTCATAGTGAGTATGTTGCAATCCATAGGTAGCCTATTACAATCCATAGTAAGACTATCAAAATCCATAGTTGGACTGTCAAGATCTGTAAAAGTTACAATAATTATTAATAACTCATCATGTATTTCTTCTACATGTACAGTGATTGTAACCATATATAAAGAAGATATTCTATCACATTTTTCATTGGGTTGTTCAACCCACAACTGTTTAACAGTATTGATTGATGGTTGAACAGGTGGACATAGAGAAATCCATTTTTATTTAAGACCATTTGAGATGGTCATATCCCCTTATATATAATCAATAAATGCTGCTATAGTTTTTAACCAAGGTCTTCCCAAAATAATTAGGTATCTAATCTATTTTTTTTAAGGTTTCAAAATAATAAAATCAGCAAGATACTCCTATGATTCTATAGTCAACATTATGTATTCAATGACACCTTCTAGTTTGGTAGTTAAATGATATGCAATTTGTAATATTGTGGTGGTTGGTTACATGTCATTCAAATAGAGGTTTTGTATTTTTTCTATAGTCATCACATTAATATCATCCCCTAGATCTACTAATAAATTTGGTATATCTTGCTATCTAATTTTTACAAAGATGATAGGACTTCCTAGGTCTCCATATTTAGGCAACATCAACTTTCCTAATAATAAATCAACAAGCTTACCATCAACCTATATGGTCTTAGGATAATATATTTTTAATACCAAGTGTCTTGATACACAAACTTCTAATCACCCTATTAACTTCTAAAATTTCTCTAATGACTTATCACAATGGAATTTCTATATTTACTTTTTTGAGTGTTTGGATCAATTCATATTCCTTGTTGTTTTCTACTTCTTTTAATCTTTTTGGAAAAGACATAGATGGAAGTATTATGATAACCTCCTATATTTTTCTAGTTTCCTCTCTAGACTATTTTTCTTCTACTATTTGAATTTATGGACTTGTTTTTTCTTGTGGTACTTTTGTGATGATGATCTGGGGTTCTTGCACTATTCTTATTAATCTAAGATGAATATTTACACACTCAATAGCTCCTACACCCATTGTTTCACCCTATTCATTTACAAAAACATGTGTATTTTTTGGATTTGCTACTAGATAAGTAGGTAACTATAGCTAGTTTACTTATTTAGTAGGGGTATCTTGATTTCCTTGGGGAGCCATTAATGCTTATTGTTGTTGTTGTGGATATCTTCTTTGGTGTTGTTGATTATAGTTTGGATTAGTATTCTAGTGTTGATTTGTTTAAGGTTATTGATGGCCTTATGGCATCAATGTTTGTTGAAAAGGCTAGGGTATCATCCAATATTGTGGCATCCATTCTTGGGTAATGGTGGTATAGTCCACATTTGTGGAGCTGCTTGCCATTGTTGGAAAGGAAATCTTGGGCCAAACTATTGATTTTGTTGGAAGGTAATTTTTTATCTCTGAACATAATTGATTTATTCTATGGCTTGTAAACTTTGTTAGAACTAATTCTTGAGATTAAGAAGGTGTCTAAAATTCTTTTTGTCATGATCCTTAGCATCACATATTCCAAAAAAAATAGTTTTATCCAAAGGATAATCTCTAAGTGCATATTTCAATTTGCATTTTGGGCAATAGATTTCCAATGGATCATTATTGGATTTAGTCTTGGCCTACAATCCATCTAATGCTAGATTTAATTATACCAATATGTCTATTTCAAATTTTTGTAACTCTTCCATGAGCTAGCTTACGTTACTAAGTTTTCCTATTTTTCCTCTTCTACTACTCAATTTTGTTCTAAAGTAGTTTATGCATAACCTTGTGATTTCTTGGAAATCTAGTTTAGTAATATTTCCATTTCCCATAATATTCAAATAATCCTTACATGATTCATCCAAATCCTTAAGGAAAACAATTTTGATCACTTATTTAGGTAACTCATATCGACATCTATTGAGAGAAAAGTCAAACATATCTAGGTAACCCTCAAGGTTCTCATCTTCATTTTATTTGATTTTGAAAAAATCTTCTTTCCTATCCTTGACCCTACAATAGTCTTTGTATTTATCCAAAAATGTTATTTCCATTTATCTCTAAGTATGAATAGAGTTCCCTCCTAAGCCCATGAATCAATTCATAGTTCCTTCCTTCAAATTAGAAGGAAAAGGTTTCATCTTTTAGCTATCTAAGGTATAATCATAAGTCTGATAGAGAACCTTAAACTCAAAAATAAATTGATATGGGTCTTTGGTGGACAATCCTCTAAAGGTACACAGTTTAGCTGGAGAAATATTCTTCATTGTTCATTCATAATCTTCAAAGACAATAAGATAAGAGAAGGTCCTCTCAAGAGCATTCCTGTGAGGGTTCTCCATCTGACCTATGTTTTCTCCCATGTCAAATAAAGTTCTATTGAGAGGAGGAGATTTTGGTTAGTTGTTGTAGAAGAGGATTATTCTAGTCCTTTATAAATATTTCTAAAATATTCTCTTATCTCTTTTTACAAACTATCTATTTTATCTATGAATATCCTAATTCTTTCTTGTAAAGGATCAGAATCTTTTGGAACAAATCTTCCCTGTGAATCCTATGGACTACTCATATACTTGATTTTGACAAGAGATTGGTTTTATTCTATTTTTGTATTTTTATGTTTTATGAAGTTTTAGCCTCAATTTTACCTTACTGACACTTGAAAGGTCCCCAACAATAGTGCTAAAAATGATGGGTGTTGTTATTACCCCTTCATTTAACCAACGAATGTTGGTGTCTATTCTTACCAAGGTAGTGCCTAAAGCCATTTACAGTGAGTTATTTATTGATTTTAGGTTAACAATACTTGTTTTTAGGGTTTTTAGATGTTATGTTAATATATATCTACTTTTAATCTCCAAGTTATAGTTTGAAAAGGAAACACTCTTTGTAGAAAACATACACCACTCAATCTGATCTAATTTTTAGAATTTGGAAATGCTTTACTCAACTGTAAAACAAACCTAATTAATCACTCTTTCAAAATATCAAATCTCACTCACTGAATAAAATAAATCATATATCTATATTTGTAAAATCTGAAGTAATGAAATAAATGCTTTTGCTAGAAATAATAGATTAACTATTCAATCTTCCCTATAGGTTTTTAATCTAAATTATGCAGACATATATCTATAGCAATCTTTAATTCAAAGAAATACAAAATCAACTTATAAATACCAAATAGATTTCCTATTTCCTTAGGAGTGGGCCCTTACTCCCTCATATTCAGGTCCATATTAACTTATCTCAAGATATTTCTCAACACATAAATTGAGAAAGGAAACTGCCACATCACTTGTATTTTAGAAAATCACCAAAATTACAATATCTATGTATGTAGTTGAAAAAGTTATAGATCTAAGCATGTATATATCTATTTATTATTTACCAAGAAACTATTTATCCCAATATTCTAAGAAATAACTTAACTAATTTGAAAATGGAAGATATTCTAGACAGATTGAGTGATATAGTTGGAATATAAAGTCATTGCAATGAGATATTTTAGGAGTCAGAGAATCCATAGATAACATTTGACACACCTAACTATATCAATGAAATCTTTACATGTATTGATACTTCCTATCTTCTATCTTCATCATTGTAACTTAGAGTAGTAACTCCTAAAATGGAAGACTAAATAGAAATAAACATCTATTTATATACATGTACAGAAATTAAAATGTTGAAAGGATTTCTTTAGATTGTCATGAAGAGGTTGGAGAAGCTATCTAAATCTTTTGAAATGTACTAGGATCAATTATAGATCAATCTAGTTTAGTTCATAGTAAAACTAGAATAATTTATAGCTTATTATCAAAATCCGTAGCTTGACTATCAAAATTCATAGCTCGCATGTAGAAATCCATATCTCACTTGTCAAAATCTGTAGTTAGCTATCAAAATCCATAGAAACTTTAATATCCATAACTGGGTCTTAGATGGTGTTGGAGATATTGTCATTGATGTCAAAGGTCTAGTATTATTGGTGATAAAGGCTCCATTGCATTTAATGTTGTTTGTAATAAATATATCTTGGCTAATATGAGTTATTATTTATTTAATATCGATGAATATATTTTTGGTTGCATATGAGACAAAAGAAGGGCCCATGGAGAAGTCGAAGAGCCATGGGGTAAAGACAAAAGAAGGATGGGATGCATTTTCCCATGAAGAGTCATCTTGGGGAATACCAAGAGTCACCAAGTGAAGACAAAAGAGTAAGGATGAAATTTATCATGAAGGGACACTTTGAGGAATATGAAAAGTCACCAAAGATAAGGACAAAAGTGGGAAGGACGTTTTTGGTCATGAAGGGTCACCACATGACTTTTCAAAGGCTTGAATATGAAGGGTCATCCAAGAATGGCACCATTTTCCATGACGATTGAAGGGTCACAAAGGGGGAAGGCCAAAGGTCATTTGGAAAGCTATAAATAAAGTCTTGAGAAGCCATTTTTTATATGAGTGAGAGAGGTTGATTTGATATTGTAATATCTAGCTTAGAAGAGAGATTGTGAGAGATGAATAGTATTTGTTATATCTAGCTAAGAAAAGCAAAGGTGAGAGAGAGGAAAGAGATGTATTGAACTATCATTTGTTGAGATAGAAACATTGAGAGATAGGTGTGTGGTATACATAAAGGGGTTGGTGCTCGGCAAAGGGTTGGTGCTCACGAATAGTTGTTGTGTTGGTGCTCAGCAAATGGGTTTGAAGCTCTTGTGTGTTGGTGCTCATGAACTATAGCTGGGTTGGTACTTGGCAAAGGGGTATGGTGCTCTTGTGGGTTGTTTCTCATGAATATACTTGAGATTGTTTTCCATGGTTTTTCCCACATAAGTTTCCATGTTATATCTGGTGTCTCTCTCTATCTTGTGTGGTGTTTATTGTTTGAGTTTTATTGCATATCTTGAGTGTTTAATTAAGTGAAATTTGGTTAAAATAAATTTTTATAAGATATATGATATATTAATTCACCCCCCTCTCAGTATATCCCATGCTTAACAATTGGTATCAGAGCAAGTTCCTTCAGAAAGGGTTTAACAGCTTGAAGGTAGATCAAAGAAAAGCATAAGATGGCCAAGCAGCTAAAGAAGGAGAATCAAGAGTTGAAATTTGTGGTTGAGGCACTTAAGGAAAAGGTGTGTATCTTAGATTCTAAGTTGGCTATATAAGTAAAAGAAAATAAGATATTTATTCAAGATCTTAAGAATCAGTTATAGGTTACAAATTTAATATTAATATCTAAAGAAGAAGAGTGTAATCAGTTGAAGGTTGAGTTAGGTTCTTTAAAAGATATTCATGATAAGCTTATGATAAAGGTTGAGAAAGATCATGAAATATTAGTCCAAGGAAAGAAGGATGCAGGTTTTGAAGGCAAATCAAAGAAGTCGATCAGGTAGCCCTATGCTTTTAAGTTTTCAAATTCTTTTCATGGTTGGTGTTTTATTTGTCATCATGTTGGTCATAGGGCAAGAGACTATATGAGGAGAAGCAATCAGTCAAAGGGAGATCTCATTCACATTCAAGAAAAAGGTATGAGAAATATTGTTTGCTTTTGTTTTCATAAGGTTGGCCATATTGCTAAATTATGTCCAAAACAAGTAAAGAGATCTGCAAAGTATGTCAAAGGTTATAGAGCCCCTAAAAGATATGAGAAGAGTCAAATTAAGGTTTGGAGACCTAAAATAGTAAATTTTGATAAGGTTTAGTTTAAGAATGAAAATGAATTACTTGTTATAGTAGATAAAGAATCGGATAAGAAGGATTGTGCATAATCTCTTGTTACATTTGAGCATGAGCTTTGTCAAGATAAGATAGTTGAAAAAGTTGAGAAAAAGAAAAACATCATAAATGATAAGGTTAGTAGGTTAAAAATGTTAGACATGCTTAAATAGATTCTAAAAGAAAAACACAAGAAGATCAAGGAAGAAACAGAGGAGATGTGGGAATCTCCCGAGATTTATTTCTAGAACCCTATTGTGTGGGGTGTCTCTTCTAGGCTTCAAGGAGACACTTTTAAGAAAAATTGAAGCATGGTGGATGCTATTGGGTCTTCGATATGTTGCATGAAAATAAGGTGAGTTGACATATTAATTTGTATATATTTTGAGTGAATAAATTTTTGAAGAAAATTTTGCACCAGTGTTAAGGTTTGAGGCTATTAGAATGATTCTTGCATATCCAGTGTTTTAAATGATTGTGGTCATAATAAATTAGAATGTTAAAAAAGAGCTAACAGTTTTAGAAAGAAGGAAAAGAACACTCATGCAGATTCAATGAAGAAGGATTAGAGTTTCAAAGCTCCATTCATTAAGAAGAAGGGTCAGACATGTTTATGGTAGAAGAAACAACCTAAAGATTCTATGTTGGTGAAAACAGCTTTGCATGTAAGAAATAAAGATCAGCCATGGTTCATTGATAACAGAGGTTTGAGACATATGACAAAAGATAAGAGTAAAGAAGATCAATGGTGGCATAGTGAAATTTGAAGATAAAACCACTGCTAGGATAGCTAGAAAAGGTATTTTAAGTTTCGATATTAGTAGAACCAAAGCTATGAATGTTATGTAAGCATAATATTTTGAGTGTAAATCAAATATGTGATCAAGGATACACCTTAAAGTTTCATGTGAAAGGTTGTGAGATTAGAAGAATATATTCAAATGAGTTGATTGTAGATTCTCAAAAGGACAGGCAATGTTTTAATTAGATATCTTCTCAAAGACACACAAGAGGAGTTGGGAGTAATTTTTATTACTTCCTGCCATTGATGTTCAGCATCAGTTGAGGGGGGGCTAAGTATTATCTCTAGGTAGGCCCTTTGCCATTGATGTCAAAGGGAGAGAATAATAGGTACAATTACATTTATAGGTACAGGTGGAAAATATAGGTACAAGGAATAGGTACAGGTTGCTACAGTAAAGGGGAGTTATTATATGTTTTCAGATGATAGTATGTGTAGGTGACAGGATGTGGCAATTTTAGGATTGAGGTTGCCATCAATGACAAAGGGGGAGATTGTTGAAAATATTGGCATTGATGTCAAAGGTCTAGTATTATTGGTGATAAAGGCCCCATTGCATTTAATGTTGTTGGTAATAAATATATCTTGGCTAATATGAGTTAATATTTATTTAATATTAATGAATATATTTTTAGTTGCATATGAGACAAAAGAAGGACCCATGGAGAAGTCAAAGAGCCACGGGGTAAAGACAAAAGAAGGATGGGACGCATTTTCCCATGAAGAGTCATTTTGGGGAATACCAAGAGTCACCAAGTGAAGACAAAAGAGTAAGGGCGAAATTTCTCATGAAGGGACACTTTGAGGAATACAAAAAGTCACCAAAGATAAAGACAAAAGTGAGGGACATTTTTGGTCATTAAGGGTCACCACATGACTTTTCAAAGGCTTGAATATGAAGTTTCATCCAAGATTGGTGCCATTTTCCATGACGATTGAAGGGTCACAAAGGGGGAAGGCCAAAGGTCATTTGGAAAGCTATAAATAAAGGCTTGAGAATCCATTTGTTATATGAGTGAGAGAGGTTGATTTGATATTGTAATATCTAGCTTAGAAGAGCAATTGTGAGAGATGAATAGTATTTGTTATATCTAGCTTAGAAGAGCAAAGGTGAGAGAGAGGAAAGAGATGTTGTATTGAACTATCATTTGTTGAGATAGAAACATTGAGAGATAGGAGTGTGGTATACACAAAGGGGTTGGTTCTCCTATGGGTTGGTGCTCATGAATTATTGTTGGGTTGGTGCTTGGAAAAGGGGTTGGTGCTCCTATGGGTTGGTGCTCACGAATAATTGTTGGGTTGGTGCTCGGCAAAGGGGTTTGAAGCTCTTATGAGTTGGTGCTCACGAATTGTAGCTAGATTGGTACTCGGTAAAAGGGTATGGTGCTCCTGTGGGTTGTTTCTAACAAATATACTTGAGATTGTTCTCCATGGTTTTTCCCACATTGGGTTTCCATGTTATATCTAGTGTCTCTCTTTATCTTGTGTGGTGTTTATTGTTTGAGTTTTATTGCATATCTTGAATGTTTGATTAAGTGAAATTTGGTTAAAGGAAAGTTTTATAAGATATATGATATACTGATTCACCCCCCCTCTTAGTATATCCCATGCTTAATAGATGGTTCAATATTAACCTTGGATCCTCCTTGCCTTCACAGTCTTGTCAAAACTCATATTAATACTTCTATTTACCTATACAAGTAAAAATATGGAGCCTAAAACATGTAAATGTTAGAAAAAAAATACAAATAAGATAGACTTAGACTTTACATGATTTTATATAGGTAGAATCATCTACTTCATACTTTATGCAAGTTCTAAACATCAATATTGCATACAATGCTCAACCATTTGACATATTTAAGGCCATAAACTATAGTAATAATGAGTCATTTTATAGACTCATCACACATTACTCAGAGAATTACATGGAAACCTTAAAAGGTGAAAGGAAAAACCACAAGTAAAATGGTAGATGTGTTCTTCTATAAACTTTAAAAATTATCTCTCTAACAAGTCTTCCTATACAACACACTCTCCTTACAATGCTTTATCTCAAGCATACAAGATATACAAAGATTTTTAGCAAACTAGAAAAGACAATCTTATTTTCTTAAGCTTTAACTCTATATACATACCAATGAGAGTCATACATAAATATAATATAAAGAAGAGAATAAAATCATGGATTAAAAATGGGAGAGAGAATAAAATTCTCCATAATCCCATGTGGATGCATAAGTGGTCACTATGCACAATGTATACCACTAGTACATGCTCCAAAACAAAGAGGGAATACTTTAGACAAAATCATCACAACCTCCATGTGAAAATCTATCTTTTATCCTCCCCTTAAACACTAAATACAAAATATGCTTAATAATCTCTTATCTTTAGCCAAGAAGTAAGATATTGGAGCCTCCATAGAATTATGCCTCACATACCCACTTACTCCACTCAAGAGATGCACCCCACATGCTCCCCACATGAAAAATCAAAAGGAAACACATGTGCCTGGTGGAAAACATTTTTACATTTATCTCTCCTAACTTTTCAATAATGAAAGATACCCTATGGACCATGCCACATCACCAAGGATCCACCTCACCAACCTAGTCACCATTCCACTTCATCTAAGAATAGTGTTCTGTGAATAGTGACTTCATATCCTAACATTATCCCACTTGAATTTAATAAACACTAGCTTTACCATACCTAATTCTTCCATTTTTATACCTACCATGCTCGATGATGTCTTCATCATAATTTCAACAATCTCAGAGAAGTTTTGTACCACTCAAACTTCTTGGCCCTGACTAAATTTATAAACATGTATGTAATATTTTTTTAAGTGTCTACCTTCAATAATAGGATCCTACCATCGTCCAAAACACTCCTACTGAAGTGGTAATTGATGTTAATATTATTCATGAGATAATGAAATGTTGTATTCTTCACCAAGTGAATTGCACTATGAATATCACAATGTAAGTTAATCTTTCCCTACAACTCCATGAAGTCTCCCAATAGTCATTATAATTATATTTCCTCCTTGAAAAATTTAGTTTTAACCACTTAATCTAATTTATTGGTTGATAAATCCACCACTAGTTGTAACTTATAATCCCAATTCACAGCTCCACCATCAAGAGTAAAAACATATCCTGTAATGGATTTTCATCCATCTCTGTCACCACCAAAATTAGAATCTACAAAGACTCTTATCTATAAATATACCCCTCCATAGCATATTTTAGCATCTAAAGATATTTTATATATCTAAGTATCCACTTCACCAAATATCAATGATCCTTTATAGGGTTTGACATGAACTGGATCACAACTCTCACTACATGGGAAATATCTAGTCTCATGCTCATTATGGCATACATGAGGATCCCTATTGCTAATGAGTAAGGTACACTAAACATACTTGGCTTCTCCTCATATGTAATAAGACATTTCTTGAAAGATAACTTAAAATGTGCAGGAAGTGGGGTATTGACTGGTTTAGCATTTTTCATATTAAACCACTACAGAACCTTCTCAACATATGTCTTCTATGATAACCATATCTTCCTAGCTTTCCTATCCCTTTGTATCTTCATCCATAAATTTTGGTTTTATTCTCTTAAATCCTTCATCTTAAAATTCTTATCTAATTGAGCCTACAAATCATTGATTCTCTTCATGTTAGGGCCTATAACCAACATATCATCAACATATAGTAGTAAAATAATAAATCTCCCATAATTTAACTTCCTATGATATGCACAATGATCAACTTCACTTATGCTAAATCATTGGTTCTTCAAGAAGGTGTCAAATTTCCTATACTACATTTAGAGTGCCTTCTTGAAACTATATAGTGATTTCTTTAATATACAAACCATCTTCTCCTTTCCTTTTACCACATAGCCTTCAAGATGATCTAGATAAATCTACTCTTTGAGATCACCATGTAGGAATGTTGTATTTTCATCAAGATACTCTATATTTATATTGTGAGAGGATAAAAATACAACACTCTAATAGTAATCATTTTCATAACAAGAGAAAATCTCATTGAAGTCAATACCTGACTTCTAAACATAGCCTTTTTCCACTAATAGAGCTTTGTATTGCTCTGATAGCCCATCAATGTTATTCTTCATCTTGTAGACCCACTTGTTACCAACACTCTTTCTTCTAGGTGGGTAATCCATAAGCTCCCACATCCCATTCTTATGTAGTGATCTTGTTTCCTCTTTTATCACTTTCCTCCATATATTTTCATCTTTGATTCTTTATCTTCTTGAAATGAACTAAGTTCACCCATATCAATATATAAAACAAAAAATGATTTAAATATAGGAGTATACCTTTTTGGAACCTTCTTGGTAGGAATGGATCTTCTAACTTGTGTATGTTGTACTTGGTGCTCTTCTTTTTAATCTAAAGCATCAAATTACTCCTTTTCATCCTCTTCCTTCTTGACTACATTAGCTAGTACAACTTTAGGTGTTTGTTTTACCTCCTTCCTTCTCATGGATTTTTCATTAAACACAACATATCAAATAATAATAATTTTATGGTTAGTAGGATCCCACAATTTATACCACTTCATTGTATCTTCATATCTAAGAAAAATGCATTTTCTAAATTTTAAATCTAGTTTAGACCTTGTTTCTTTGGGCACATGGGCAAATTCTCCACAACCAAAAATATGTAAATTAGAATAATTAGTTAGCTTACCATGATAAATCTCCTTTGGAGTCCTTATGTCTAATATAGTTGTAGGATATATATTAATAATAAACACAATTATATTAATAGCCTCAACCTAAAATCCATTTTCTAGCTTTGATGCACTCAACATGGTTCTTACACATTCAATAATAGTGTAGTTCATCATCTCAACTACACCATTCTATTGTGGAGTATAAGGGACTATATTTTAATTTTTAATCCCTTCCAATGTAAAAAAATTATCAAAATCCATAGATAAATATTCTCCTCCATTATTTGACCTAAGACATATAATGGATTTGCCCAAACTCTTCTTTGCTTGTGCCTTGAATTCTTTAAAATTTTCCAAATATTTTGATTTCTTTCTCAAAAAATACACCCACTCTTTTATAATAATAATCTATAAATGAAATAAATTATTTTCTACCATTTATAGACTGAGTTGGGATAGTTCTAAAAAATCTAAATAGATAAGTTGAAGAAAATAAGAGATTTTACCTATGATTGTAGTAAATTTTACCCTCTTCTGTTTACCAGATATGTAGTGCTCACAAAATTCTAAATCACAAGACTTAATCCCAGGTAACATACCTCAGTCATTCAATATCTTCAAGCCTTTATCACTCACGTGTCCAAAGAATTGATTTTATATCATCACAATATATTGAACATTATTTATATTTATTGTTACTGCATTACTTGTCATTGAATCATTGCATAGTCAATACAAGGATCCATAAGATTCTCCTTTTTATACCACTATAATCCATTGGTAATTATACATTTACCATTACCAAAGGTACATGAATACCCTAAATCATCCATCACCTTGATGGACATCAGATTCTTCTTTAAATTAGGAACATACCACACATCCTTTAATCCTTTGATTCTACCATCATCCAACTTAATCCTTACATCCCCTCTTCCCAAAACATCTAAAGGTTGATCATCACCCATGTAAATGGATTTCACACTATATGGATGGTACTCCATGAACCAATATCTATATGGAGAAATGTGGAATGATTCTCCTGAGTCCAATACCCAAGAATTTGAAATTGATCTACTATTACTAAGGTATAATTATTCTTGTTTGCTTGCTTCTTATAAATCTACATTGTTGGCCTCAACTAAAGGTGGGTCTTCATTGCCATCCTTCTTTTCCTTTGTTAGGCTCTAGCAATTCTTCTTTATGTGTCTTAGCTTTCCATAGTGATATAATTTTCCCTTATGCTTGTGTCCTTTAGACCTTGATCTAGATGGTGATCTACCTTGCTTGATCCTCTCAATATATCTCCCTCTCACAAATAATGCTTCATGACTTGAGGATGCCCTAGAAGACTTTTTCTCATCTCCTCTACAAGCAAGGTTGCAACTATATCACTTTGTAAACTTAGACAAGATGTTTATGAAATCAAATAAACATTCCATGTATTATTCAAAGGAAAAATACAACATCAAACTAGCAAGGATTCACCATACATGGTGTGGAATTAGCACACATGAGCTAAAATGGCTAGTACTTATAGAATGGGATAAGGAATAGAGAAGAGTGAAGCCAAAAGTCATAAGAATAGGTGTAAATTTGAGATAAATATTTATGTTTGTAGGAGAATTTATTATGAAATATACCATGTAAGGCCTCTTTGTACAAATGTCCCTTAAAAGCATCAAACTCCCTGGACTTTGTGTAGAGGTCTCTTAGCTACCTTCTTGGAAACTGCCTTCATCATTTATTCCTTCTAAAGCACTCCAAGGTAGACTATGAATAGATGAAATAATTGAAATATGAAAGAGGTATTATAAATAATCTCCAACATGTATTGGATATGTCCCTAATCATTGTTATTTTTCTTGATAAGTGTTTTCACTGCCTACAATCATTATCATCCTTATTTCACTCATTCCTCACACTTATCACCAAGATGATATTAATTTTATCAAACCAATCCATAAAATTGGTGGTATGATACATAAAAATATTCCTCTTATCGTTAGATTCATTAGTTTGACCTTAAAAGGCCTCCCAATTGGAGTTATCACCTTCTAACTTGGTGATCACCTTCGATTCACTATACCAGTATGGATTGCCTAAAGTGAAAGTGATTGAAAAGGTACCTATGTCATTTATTGAGGAAATAAATTTATATGAGGAGTTATATTAGGTCTCACAATATATTCCAAAGTGATCCTCACCATTTGAAACTCATTCTTCCCTATAAAACTCTAAAACTATCAATAAAACTAGTTTTGTACCTATATGTATAAATAGGGTAGAAGCCAACTTTATGGGAATAATCCTAAAGAATTAATATGCAACTCCAAATCACTTTCCAAGGAATAATAGCTCATTTATATGTATTTACTTCTTTATTTTATCCATCAGTTCATTAACAAGTGTTTTAGAAGGTTTTGAGTGGTTTTGGTCTTTAAGTATTGTTCATAAAAGTTTAGAATTGAAACTATCAAAAACTTCCACAAGAGGTATTTTTATGACCCTTTCCAACATATCCTTTCTCCTCAAGCTCCCATGATAATCATCCATATAGATATGAACTTCTAAACCTAACCTCTCGAGTTCTTCCTTGCATTTTATGTACCTTGAGCTATTCTTAAGTAAATAAATGACTTCTCTATGGATTTTTATACAAAAAAAAAAGGATTTGAATCACCTTATATCTCTCCATGAAGGTATTATAATTAATTATAATGTTTAATTGACCCTAAAAGTGGTATTAGACCTCCTTTAGGCACTAGGCCTAGTATAGGCCTAATAGTTCTTACTACACCTATATGTGTTTGGGCCATCATGTTTGGTTTCTAACACTTATGAGTTTTTTCAATGTTGGTTAATACTAACCTAAACTCCTCCCATTTCATTTTATGGTTTCAATATTCCTCAACTCATCTCTTAACCTTTCTTCCACCAACCCTATAAGGTGTACCTCTCTGGGAGTGACCTCTATCTAAGATAAAATAAAGGGTACTTCCTTATTGTCTTAAGAAGATTAAAGGTATGAGATTATTATTAAAGTTATGGGGATCATATGTACAAAATTTTATATTTATATCACACTCCTACCATTCCCAAACATAATGAAACTCCAAGGCATAATTCTATGTAATACTCACTATGCAAGATTTTATGTGTTGACTATAGGTTGTTATGTGGACCCCCTCCATGGTCTATTTCCTTTATATGAGAATATCCTAATATGGTTACTAGTATTTTGGGGGTCCTTTCAAACATGTTCATCCTTAAAACCTTTGAAAATCCCTTAATGTATACCTTCTACTTTGATAGGCTTAGTTTGCAATCAACTATATATTGTGTTTTTCCATAGAAAAGGGATGATTATAAGTGACACATACATATTAGACCTTGTGTCTCATGATTTAAGACATAATTTAAGTTATCAAGGCCAAGTCTCATTTATTTTTACTTTCTACTACCTATAGGTCTAATTCACCTCCAATTTTTATACCCTTAGTGCTTTATCTGTGCATGGCTCAGCTATAAGGGTTTATTTTGATAACAAAAGACCCCTATAGGATGTTATTCATAGTCGATATTGTGTTTAAGATTCCTTGAAATATTTTGGCCTCATTTAATTGGTTAAATATACTCATAGCATACCTAGATCTTCAAACTATCACTCAATTTTTAGGTTATATTATGTTACCTTTCTTTAAAACCTATAGGTGTACTTTCTAAGGCCAAAATGGGGCTCTATAAATTGTGATATTAGTTAGAACCATAGATTTCAACTCCCTAAAATCTTCCTTGAGAATTAGTCCCATTATCACTTAAATAAGGACACTTACCATGAGTAAATACTCCTATCCTACCACCTTGGACTATAAGGTCACTTGAAATTTAAAGCACTATAGAAAACATTGATGAATTATAGTGAAAGATTGCATGATTTGGTAGCTTTATAACATCATATTATTTTGGCTAAACCACCACTTTTCATACCAACTCACTATCCCCTATGATTAGTTCACCTTATAAAATCATTCAAACCTATTTATATCCCATGTATTTTGTTATGAAAGGATTGAAAGAAATGTGAAAACCCTATTTTGGAGTTTTTAAGGTAACTTGTCCCTGAAGTGGTTCTCTTAAACTATGGACATAGTTTCAAGTTTGTTTGTCATCATTTAGACTCTATAATAATTTTTATGACCTCTTAAAAATTATCAAACTATATGAAGGTGTCTAATAGTATCAAACTCCTCCATGTAACACCTTTAGGCCTATTTGAGAGCCACCTATAGGTGCATATGTAGTATACAGGGTAGTGAATAGAGATATAAATAATATGGATAGTCTATGGGCATAAAATAAATTATAAAACTTTTACCAATCCTAAAATCAATCCTTTTAACCATGAAAAACTGGAAACCAGTTCTAATGATCTCATTTAAACATGATTACTCTCTTATAAGGCACCTATAGGTACACATTAGACTACAGGACTATGCATATAGGAGAAGTAGTTGTCATATTTAGTCATATGTCATTTGAGAGCTCAATTTAATTAATCATTATTAAATATTATTTTCAAAACCTCTTAAAACTCCTTATTAAATCTCCATTAACATTTTTAAAACCTTCATACACTTCATTCACATGACTGTAGGTGAACGATGCAAAGAGTTGATTGTATTAGCCTTCCTTGACTACAACTTTATTGATTTTAGCCTTTGAGATTGATCTTGGAAGGATATGGTGATTTATATGAATTTTGAGAAGCATGAAACATTAAAATACTTTTTATTAAAACCCTTATAGGAAATGAAAACCTTTACAGTTTATGAACATGCCTGTAATTTCATTGGTGTACTCAACATAAAAATTGAGATGTTTGACTCATAAAATCACCTCTAAACATGAAATAAAATATGGAAACCATGATATAAATATGTCCACATGTCCTACAAATATTTTCATCAATTAGTTCGTATGGACTGGCTTAGATAAAGAGAAAACTTAGAGGGTGTGGGGATAAACATGAAAAAAGAGGCAGATAAATTCTTAGCATTGGTTTATAAATCATGGACAACAAATTTTTGAAATAATACCATGAAATGGAAGTGGAATAATTATTATAACATCCATTAGAGGCATTTATCCTGAAACAACTCATGTTATTTGTATGATGAGAAAACTTGTTGATCAATTCTACACACCAAAAAGAGAGATGGAAGAGAAGAATAGTTTTAAGCCAATTTTGAGACTAAAAAAGATCAAATTTGAAGAGTTATTTCACAACATTCCACATGTACCACAATAGTTGCATAGGCCATACAACTACCAAAACATCCTCTTTTCTAACTATTTTCTTGATCTAACTTCATACATGCAAGTTTTTCATTTAATACATGAATGATAATAATATGACATGGGGTAAATTGAATTATATTTTGGAACACTTTTATAACAAGGTAAATTGTATAACCTTCATTAATGGCTCAACTATGACCTTGTTGTGACATGAAATGACTTAGGACTAAATTTGAATATGACCAAAGTTAATAGCATATAAAATGGCATCAAAAGGACCATGACACACCATATAAGATCTTATAAGACCCATATATCAAGTTTTGTACTATAGGGTGTTTACTTATTTTCATTTGTGGTAAAAATAGTCAACATTATTGGTGATTTCCTAGGGGTGGTATGCTTGATATGATGAGACCAATAGCCTATTCCCATCCATTAGGACATGGAGTAACCAATACACAAATTTGACACTCAATTTTCCTTTGAAACCATACCAAACAAATATAGAGAGACCCAAAAAACAAGACACACCAAAGGAAACACACATGTGTTGACAAGAACACTTATGGAACACACACATAATTGAAACAAAGACAAACTCGTAACCTAATATTTACAAAACCTCACTCTTTAGGTGAAAAAAAACTTACCATGCTTCATATAGAGTCAAATATGGTTCTTATTTCATCTTACTGCTACATGAAAGCAAATTATCATGTGAAGCATGTTCATCATCAAACACTTGAGTATGTGGATAGTGAAAAAGATTACCATCCTTATACTTTCTCATGCCTATAAGTGGACTAATTTTGGATTTCATGAATGCTTTCTCTTGCCTTTGAAATACCTCTTTTGGAGCTACAACTGGATTGATCTCTATCATATCCATTTGGTGTCCCTTAAATCATAGATTAGGAGTGATTAGGATTGTATCACCTTCACTCCATTCACTACCATAGTGCTATTAATTATGATACCATGAGGCTCATCTTCTTCATGTACTAACCCATTTTCAAAAAAATTATCTTCAGGTTGAAGTGTTGACTACTCTTCAAACTCAAAAGCTTTTGCCTTGACTTCACTAGGTTTCTTTATGACTACAAGATTTTGAACAATAGTAAGACACTTAATTTTATGGTTGATGAACCTTTCTCTTTCTTGATAAATGGAACATCTAACATCATGATTTATAAGATCATTAACAAACATATCATCAGATTCACACTTCTTTAAATGAGCAATAGTCTTACCTAGCTTCTCAAACTCTTGACTTATGTCATTGAACCTTTACTATAGGTGATCTTCTTCCTCATGGATGTCATATTCAAGAGTCTATTCATCAAGTGAACACAAAATTACATGGTTCTTCTCATCATAATGATATATCATGCTCTTCAAGCTAACATCATCATACACATAGATCAAGTAATTACCTTTAGAAACTTGTGAGGAGTGTTGAATACTTACCTTAACTTAGTCATATGTTCCTTCATGGATGATATAGGTTCTAAGATTAGTTTTTTAAAATTAGGTATATGGATCATATTCATAAGCATATTCATTGTACTCATCTAGAAACAAATCATAAATTCCCTTGAGTTTTGAGGAAACACCATCATCTATAATAGACTCCTCCTTGTCATTGATAACACAATTGAGATTTGAATTTGCTTCTACATAGGGCTCAATGTGAAATATAGAAAGTGTTTGAGTCCTTATGTTCATGTTTTCCCCATATATTATCCTAAATGTTATGCCCTTAACCTTTAGAGTGTCTATGTATATGTGTGGTTGACTTGTGTCTTACATACCTCTTTTATATTCTTGTTACATTCCTCTATGTTCTTAGTTAGGTCAGCCTATGAAATAAACATGACTAAGTAGACTATATATAAGAGGTAGTGGTTAGTCTTTGATCATTTTATATGAATTATTATATTCTTATTGCATTATTTTTCAGGTTTCCCCTTCAAATTTACTTTGCTATATTATCTCGTATTTTTCTCGGTTATCAATTATTATTGTGTGATCTCTCATATTTGCTTATTATGTGTGATATATAATCATATTATGCAAACATCTAAGTAACTTCATTAAAAATTTTATTAGAGATTTGATTTATGCAATTTTCCTTTAATGGTGTTTTTTTGGATCTGGCGAGGCACAATTTTTGTGAGATGAAGGAGTGAAAAAACATAACTTGCAATTTGGGAAGAATTAATTTTTTCTATCAGCATAGTATTGTTCAAAACACTTTTTTGAAAAACATATTTTAAAAAAATGTCTAGAATTTTTTTTCCTTTTGTACATTTACATTCATTGGATTCATCTCAGTCAGATGATCACAATGGTATATTCTACAAGTACACTTTTTTGGTGCCAAAATGTTTTACCCTAGTGTGGAAAGAAATTTGTTGGATTCATCTTGGCAAGGTGATCACAACAATACCATCTCCTAGTTCACATTTTTTGGGGTGAAAAACCTCCTAGGGTTTGTGTATGGTAAGTCCTGGTACTTGGGGAAGGAAAGGGGGAAAGACACTCCTAATACTCATTCTATCAGCAACATGGAATCTAGAACTTTAGATCTATTAATTTCTCAACTTTAGGTTGACATAAAGGGCTTGGTGTGACATGATGACTTTGTTTTAGTTGAAACTGATGTTTTAGGAATGCATGGAGAGATTAATAGGGTTCATACTCAATTGTATTAGATCACTACATAATAATCTACCCTTTCATCTTAGTTATAGTCAATCAACCATCCACTTCATCATTTGGGTACTCCTTTCAACACTAACAACTCCAATTTTGGTGTGAAACTGATGTTGCCAAAAGTGCAAATGCTTAAGTTTGATGGTAAGGATCCTTTCACTTAGATTACCCAAATTAAAATTTTATTTGATCTGTATCAAACCCCTAGTTCTTATAAGGTGATAGTGGTATCTATATATCTAGAACCTGAGCAATTCATTTGGTATCATTGCTTATGTACTCAAAATAAAAATAATGGTGCTCTTGTTACATGGTCTATTTTCACTAGTGAGTTATTGGCTCATTATAAAAATAATGTCTCTAAGAAATACTTTAGCCATTTAGCCAAACTATGGTAAATAGGAACTATGAAGGATTATATTCATCAATTTTAGAATCTATCCTTACAGATGGAAGACATCATTGAGGAAAATTTGATTGATATTTTTGTGGGTGGACTCAAAGATAGCATCTAATTTGAGGTTTGGATGTTTAAATTGGCATCTATATTAAAATTTATTCTAAGGGCATGCACTGTAGAATAAAAATAGATGGTCAAAGGTAAAACTTTCACTACTGGTCATGATCTCACCTTCCCATCACAATCATTTCCTCAACCCACCAGATTGACACCTTGAAAATTTGAAGAGAAGTGAGCCAAAGGTTTGTGTTTTCGTTGTGATAGAAAATGGAGTAGAGACCATTAGTGTGATGAAAATAAGTTATTTTACATTTAAGGTGCCATTGAGGATTAAGATAATGAAGATGTAATTATAGAAGATGAAGAAGGTCCTGAGGAGGAATTTAAAGACTCTCAGCCTACTATTTCCTATCATGCCTTTTTAGGTATTATTACTCCCCAAAATATTAAGGTGGTAGGTTTTATTAAGAAATAGAAAATCATTATATTGATTGATTTTGGGAGCACACACAAATTCATAAATAATAAGTTGGTTTTTTAGTTGAAATGTATCATTTATCTCACTCTAAAATTTTTTGTCATGATTGTAGATGGTGGTACTATCAGTTGTTTAAGAAAATTCCATATTATTAAGATAGCCATAGGAGACTACTTGTTAGATTATCCTATGTTTGTTATTCCCATAGGAGGAGATGACATTATTTTGGGAGTATAGTGGCTTACCACTTTGTGTACTATTGAGATGAATTTTTAGGAATTATTCATGTAATTTCATTCTGAGGGAAGGACATTTGATTTAAGAGGATTAAGGGCTATATCTCCAAAACTCATTATATCTAATCAAATGACAAAGATTATTTATAAAGGTTCTGAAGGATTTTTAACTCACTTGTTCTCCATAGAAGTTTAGCTAACTCAGCCATCTACACCTCCTGATCTGCAATAAGTGATTGATGGTAATTCAATTATTTTTGATGACATGCCAAAAGGAATTCCACCTAGTTACACACATGATCATGTTATCAAACTTATTATTAATATTACACCACCCAACATCAGGCCATATAGGTATCCCTATGCACAAAAAATTGAAATTGAAAAGATGGTACAGGAGATTTTGGATGTAGGAATCATTCACCATAGCCAAAGCAAATATTATTAGCTATTTTTCATGGTGAGAAAGAAAGATGACACTTATAGAATGTGCCCTAACTATATAAAACCCAATAAGTACACTATCAAAGATAAGTTTTTTATTCCTATCATTGATGATTTTCTAGATGAATTAAATGGTTCTCCTTATTTTACCAAGTTAGATCTACATTCTGGGTATCATCGAATCTAGATCTATGATGAAGACATATCCAAAATAACTTTCAAGACTCATGAGAACCATTATGAGTTTATAGTTATGCCTATTGGTCTAATAAATTCACCATCTAACTTTTAGATTTTGATGAATACTATTTTTAGGCCATTTTTGAGGAAATTTGTTCTAGTATTTTTTGAAGATATCCTCATTTATAGTAAAAATTGGGAAGACCATTTGCACCATATGAACCAGGAACTCTCAATTCTAGAACAACATTAGTTGTAAGATAAACTTTCCAAATGTACTTTTGGAGCTTGTGAGGCTAAGTATTTGGGTCATCTAGTTTCACATGAAGGAGTGGAAGTGGATCCTAAAAAAATTGAAGCAATGGTGGACTGGCTGATTCTTAAGATGCTTAAGTAATTAAGGGGATTTCTAGGGATAATTGGTTACTATCATAGGTTTGTCAAAAATTATGCTAGATTTGTAGCCCCAATCACCTCTTTACTAAAGAAAGATGTGTTTCAGTGGATTGATACAACTACCAAGACATTTAAACAATTGAAATTGGCTATGTGCACCACTCTAGTGTTGACCACCCCTAATTTTTCCAAGACTTTTTTGGTTGAATTTGATGTATCTAGGTATGGTATGGGGGATGTACCCATGAAATAAGGAAGACCACTTTCATTTTAAAGTCATCAACTAAATGGTAAAAACCAACACAATCCCATCTATGAAAAGGAAAAGATGGCCATTTTGCATGTAGTCAAACAAAGGAGACCTTATTTGATGGATCATCACTTTCAAATAAATATTGATCATGATAGTCTCAAATATTTTTTTTAATAATGTTTATCATCTAAAGAATAATATAAATTGGTAACTAAGATGTTAGGCTATGATTTTTAAATATTTTACAAGAAAGTCAAGGACAATGTAGTGGTAGATACACTATCTAGGAAGGATGAATTGGTTAAGGCATTGCTATGTGCTATGACCATTTTGTAGGTACATTAGCTAGAGGAAGAATGATCAAAATGGGAAAATTATAGTGCTACCTATGATTTGATTCAAAATATTTATCAAGGTTTGGGTGAATTTGAAAAATTCACATGGAAGGGTGATGTATTATGGTATAAATATAGATTATAACATCTAAGAATTATCTTCTTAAAAAAAATACTTTAAGAACTTCATACAACTCCAACTGGGGGTCATTCTGGATATTTAAAAACTTATCATAGAATAAAGCAATATTTTTTGGGGGAAGGACTCAAGGGGGATGTCTAGAAATATGTAGATGAATGTATCATCTATCAACAAAATAAAGGAAAACCCATCAAAACTCTAGGTATAATACAACCTTTATCCATCCCTAGCCAACATTTGGAAGAGGTGTCTATAGATTCTAATACAGGGTTACCAAGATATGATGGTCAAAATTTTATCATGGTTATGGTGAATCATCTCAGTAAGTATCCTCATTTTTGTTCTTTATCCTAGCCATTTGTTGGTAGTAGAATAGCTTCTACTATTCTCAATATAGTTTAGAAATTACTTGGTACCCCTAAAATCATTGTTAGTGATAGAGATCCCATTTTCAATATCAATTTTTGGACTGAGTTATTTGCATGTTTGGGCACCCAATTGGTTCATAGCGCATCCTATCATCCTCAATCAGATGGACAAACTAAGGTAGTAAAAAAATGTCTGGAAGGATATCTTCATTATTTTATTTATGATAAATGGGTTCATTAGTTGCCACTTATTAAATAGTGGTATATTACTTCTATTTATAGTTCTTCCAAAATGTCTCCTTTTTTGGCACTATATAGATACAACCCTCTATCCATCACTTCAACCTTGAATGTATAGCCTAAGTTTCATGTAGTTGAAGATCATATTCACCATCAACAAGATCTCCTTACTAGTTTACATGAAAATTTAGCCATGGCCAAGAATCACATGAAGCAATAGGTAGATCAAAATAAGAGAGAGGCATTTTGACATTGGTGATTAGGTCTTTGTTTTCTTTCATCCATATAAGAAGATGTCCTTAAAGTAAGAAAAAACAAGTTGTCCCCAACTTATCATATCTTATATAAAATTGGTAGTATGGTGTACAAGTTAGATTTTCCTTCCTCTGCTCGCATGCATCCAATATTTCATGTATCATACCTGAAGAAATTCATTGGAAAAAAAATTGATACTCAAACTGAGTTACCAAAATTGGATGAGGAAAAATGATTTATTCTTGATCCTAAGGTAATCATTCAAATGGACACTAAGTAGCTATGGTCTAGAATAATTAAGGAGTACCTGATCAAATAGAAGAATATGCCTTGTGAAGATACCACTTGGGAGAATGAATCCTTTATGCAAAAACATCCATACTTGATTCAACATTGAGGATAATGTTGTTTTGAATGGGAGGGGCATATTATGACCTTAACCTTTGGTATGTCTAGGGATATGTGTGGCTGATTTTTAGCTTAAATACCTATTTTATATTCTTGTTACATTTCTCTATGTTCTTAGTTGGGTCAGCCTATGGAATAACCATGGATAAGTAGACTATATATAAGAGGTATTGGTCAGTCTTTGATCATCTTATATGAATTATTCTGCTCTTATTATATTGTTTTGGAAGTTTCCCCCTCGAAGTGGATTTGTTATATTATCCCATATTCTACTCTGATGTCAATTATTATTGTGTGGTCTCTCATATTTTCTTATTCTATGTGATATATAATCATTTTTTGTAAACATCTAATTAATTTAATTACACTAAAGGCTAATAAATAATAATAAACTAAGAGGTAGTCTCCTATATTAGCTGTAAAATCTCTTGAAATTTATATTGTAAAGTGGGTAGGTAAGTCAATAACCACAATATATTTGATGATGGTGAAACTAGGACAATCGTGCAAAAAAAACCTTCAACCCTTTGATCAATCTTACTAAATTTTTAGGTGTATCATCTAACTGAGACACTCCTTTGCTATGTGGTTCATACTTTAGGCTCAATTTTTTATCTATAAGCTTTGGAATCACTAGTGTGGAGGCTCCACTATCAACTATGCAATTATGAACTAATTTATCACCTATAATGAGAGTGAGGTAGAAGGATGGAGGCTTCTCAAATTTGGTTGATGGTTCCACAATGTTATTAGAGGCATTAGTAAGAGCTACACGATCATTACCATTTCTTGATGATGAAGGACTAACATGGATAATGGATAGATGTTTTTTCTAAAAGCTCCTTTTTGCCAGGTATATGAAGGACATCTTAAATGGAAATGGATGCCTTAACACTCTTCAATGAATCCACTATGTTTAGGGTAGAATTAATTACTTTATATTATGTCCTTGGAGGTAAGTAAGTGTTTTCATCTTGAGTAATTGAATCACTTTGAGCAGGCCTTCCAACATTTTGATTTGAAAGAAGTGTAGGAGTGTTAGGGATTACCATGCTTGTAGTTATGCTTTGCTTCCTTGCAAGAGGATTATATGAACTTATAGGCACACAATTATCATCTCCTAGATCCTTCCTCTTAGCTCTAGAGTTTTCTATAAATTAATTTCCTTGATTAATTGCAAAAGTGTCTTCAACTAGGAAATTTGTGAAGCTTTCTCCTTGAGGCAGCCAACCTTCACTTGTTTGCATTAAGACTTCATCTTTTGTAGATAATAGAGGAATGATTCTTATTTGATTAAATATAACTTGTTCTCCACATTCATTGGCATCCATGAATTGTCCTTATTACCAATCCTCTCCTTGGATTATATTTTTATGCACCGGTATCATTGATATTATGTTAGCTATTGAAGTAGGATTATATACATTAGCTAGCCTATTGAAATTAGGCTTCCCTTGACCTCTCCCTTTCCCATTTTTTTGACCATATTACTGATGATAAGGGTAGGGATTTTGATTCACACATTTTTGCATTCTCCCTTACCTAAGCTTAGCTTTAATAATTGAATATGTGCATATTTATCCATGGTATCATCTACCATTTTAGGAGCTTACCTTGATTTGACATTAGTATTGGGAACTTAGGAAATACTTGGAGGAGAAATATAAGCATTTGTAATCAAAGGCATAGACACTTTTGGAGTCAACTTCCCTACTTTAATGAGGCCATTCTTAGTCCTAATGACAAGGTCATATGATTCATGTAGAGTGAAACCATCCATAGATTGTATCATGATGGAAATATCAATACCATTGGCCCTCAAGTATGTGGGAAAGACAAAACTAGTAGGTGGTCTCATGGGAGGAGGCAACCTATACCAAGTCTTTTGGAACTTCTAATTAAAACCATGCTTTTGAATCATATTGAGTTGATGTATGAGTGAAGTGTGGTCACTCTTATCCTAAAATATTCAAGTTAGAAACACTCCAAAGTCATCACATGTAATATAACCACTAGGGAAAATCTTATACCAATCAAGTGTTTTCCATTTAATGGACATGGAAATGAGTCTAATGGCAATGTTGACCTCAATGGAATTGTAAAAACTATAGAATTTTGAGATATCCCTAATGTGATCACTAAGAGTGACATGGTTTTCACCATTAAATGTAGGAACACTCTTTATAGCATTAAGGGGAATTTCATCATAGGTATCAAGATGGATTATATTTTTAGTGTTAAAGGCTAGGAAGGCATGTTGCCTAGCCAATTTTTATTCAATATCTTCATTTCTCTCTTGATCCTCTTAGCTATCAAATTTCTCTTGCTCTTATAAGGTCAGAATATGTTGAGGGTGTTGAAGTTCAAGAGGAAGTTTAGGTTGAAGAGATCGATTGATAGGATTGAAAACTCTACTAGAAGATGACCTAGTAATAACCATGGAGTATGAGCATAAATATATGGAAAAATAATGGTTTTTAACAATATTTTACCTTTAATAAAGTCACCAAATGTTCAGTAACACACCATGTGTAGCTAATGTTATCAAGACCAACATTCACCTTGACAAGTTAGTTTTAAAACAATGGGTCCCACTAGGTGTGACAAAACTATTGTCACCAAATATTGAACCTATATGAGTTCTTTTAGTTTTAATATAAGATTTTGGAAACATTATAATACATCTAGGCCTTCGGGTTGCCTATAGTAGAGGTAGACCTCTAGGTTTAAGTGATAGCTCCCCGAATTAACCTTTAAGTGCTTATCACCTATACTAACTAATTGCTTATGAGAAAAGGGGTAAAAATATGTAAGAAATGTAGCTACTATATTGGGTTGATAAACCATAAGTATTTCCATAATATCATCATACTTTTTTCACTAAGAAAGAATACATACAACACTACCTTCAAAGTCCTAAGATGTTCTAACATTAGTATTTCAATATAGAGGCAATATGCATGAGAGAACTCAATGTAAGTAGACCAGAGATTATATTTTAGACTCTAAGGACACTTTCACACTTTAAGGGATCCAAACACACTAGTTACAATATATATGACCTATTATAATGATAAATTATTGCACCAAACATGAAAGGACCAAGAGAAGAGAAGGATTAATGTTTATTACTAGACCTCACCATAAATAACTTTTCACAATTAGACAAAATGTCTATGAACTCAAAGAAAGATTACATATATTATTCAAAGTAAAATTATGGAAGGGTTTTGCCATACATGGTGTGTAATTAGCATACAAGAGCTAAAATGGCTAGTACTTATAGAATGTGAAAAAGGAAAGAGAAGATTGAAGCTCAAGAGTCACAAGAATAGATGTCAAGTTGAGATAATAAGTTATGTTTTTAGGATAATGGATTATTAAATATACCATGAAACATATATTTATATAAATGTCATTTGGAAGCATCAAACTCCCTAAACTTGGTGTAGTGGTCTCTCATCTACCTTCTTGGAAATTGCCTTCATCATTTGGTCATTATTAAGTGCTCAAAGGAAGAATAGGAATAGATTATATAATTTCACTATGAATGGGGTGATATATAAAATATAAAACATGAATTTTATGTGTCCCTAATCACTAATATTCTTTTGGATAAATGTTCTCACTACCTGCATTCACTATCATCCTTATTTCACTCATTCCTCACACTTGTCACCAAGATGATCTTCATTTTATAAAACCAATCCATAAAATGTGTGTAATTAAACCTTTAAATATTCATCCTTTCCTTATATTCATTAAAAAAACCTTAGAATTCCTCCCAATTATAGTTATCACCTTCTCACTTGGTGATCACCTTCCATTCACTATGCCAGTTTGGACTACTTGAAGTGAAGGTGCTTACATAAGCACTTATGTGATTGAATGAGGAAATAAATGTATATTATGATTTATAATAGGTCTCACTATATTCACCAAATTTATCCTCACCCTTTGAAACTCCTTTGTCCCTATAAAACATAAAAAATTGTCAAGAAAACTAGTTTTGTACCTTGTCCATATGAATAGGGTAAAATCCAACTTAATGGGAAGAAGCTTGGGTAAGTAATTTGTAAGTATAAATTGATTTCCAAGGAACAATATCTTATTTTTATGCATTTCCTTCTTTTTTTCTCCATCAGGTCATTAGCAAGGGTTTTAAAGGGTTTTGAGTGGTTTTGACCTTTAAGGATTGTTCATAAATGTTTGATGTTTGAATTATGAAATAAATCCAAAAAATTAAATTTTAGGAACCTCTCCATCATATCCTAACTCTTTAATATCCCATGCTAATAATTCACACATATATGAGCTTCTAAACCTAGACTCTTGAGTTCTTCCCTATATTTTGTGTACCTTGGGTTATTTTTGAGTCAATCAATGACTTCTCTATGGCTTTTTCTATAAACCAAATTATTTTATTAACTTTATATGTCCCCATGAATGTCATACAATTCCTTATATTGTTCACTTGACCCTATAAGTGGTATTATACCTCCTTTAGGCACTAGGCCTAGTCTAGGCCTAGTAGGTTTGACTACACCTATGTGAGTTTTGGCCATCATTTTTGGTTTCTAACACATATGAGTTAATTTCCATGTTGGTTCCTGATAACATAAACTACTCACATCTAATTTAATGGTTTCAATAGTCCTAAACTCATTTCTTAACCTTTCTCCCACCAAGCCCGTAGGGTGTACCTCTCTAGGAGTGCCCTCTATTTGAGATAGAGTAAAGAAAACTTCCCATATTGTATCAGGTAAAAAAAATGTATGAGTGTCTTATAAAAGTTATGTGGATAAATTTTTTTAAAAATTATCATTATATCACATTCATAATATCCCAAAACATCTAAAACTCCAAGGCAAACTTATATATAACTTTCACTATGCAGGATTTGGTGTGTTGACTATAGGTTGTTATGTGAAACCCCCCATGCTCTATTTCATTACTATGCGAATTTAATAAGATGTTTAATACTATTTTTGGGGTCCTTTTAAACATTTTCATCATCAAATCCTTTTCAAAAATCCTTAGTATATGCCTTCTACTTTGACAGGCTTAGTTTGCAGTCAAATGTATACCATGTTTTTCCTCAAAAAAGGGATACCTATTGGTGATAATTACATATTAAATGTTTTTTCTCATTATTTAATACTTCCTTAAAGTTATCAATTCTATTTCTCAATAATTTAGAATTTTCACTACCCATAGGTCTAATTTACTTCTAATTTGTATACCCTTAGTGCCTTATTAGTGCATGGCTCAACTATAGGGGGTCATTTTGGTAACAAGGGACCCCTATAGGATGTTATGCATAGTAAATATCATGTTTAGTATTATTTGTAATATTATGCCCTCATTTAATTGGTGAAATACACTCATATCATACTTATAGCTTCAAACTATCACTCAAATTTTAAGCTACATTATGTTACCTTTCTTTGAAACATGTAGGTGTACTTTCTTAGGCTAAAAGAGGGCTCTATATGTTTTGATATGGGTTATAACCCTAGATTTAAACTCCCTAAACTTTTCCTTGAGCCATTAGTTACATTATCACTTTAATAAGTACACTTAACATGAGGACATTCTTTTATCCTACCACTTTAGACTGTAAGGTCACTTGAAGTTCAAAGCACTGTAGAAAACACTAAGGAACTGTAGTTAAAGATTTCATGAGTTGGGATCTTTCTAGCATCATATTATTTTGTCCAAACCACCAATTTTCATTCCAATTCACTTCCCCTATTATTGGGTCACCTCTTTAAAACATTCAAACCTATTTATATCCCAAATATTTCATTATGAAAGGATTGAAAGAAAGAAGGAAACCCTGTTTCAGAGTTTTTAAGGTAACTTGTCCTGGAAGTTGATCTCTCAAACTATGGACATAGTTTCAATTTTTTTGTCATAATATGGAATCCATAATTATTTTTATGACCTATTAAACATTCTCAAAGTCTAATAATATCTCAAATATTCTCAAACTCATCCATACAACACATTCAGGCCTCTGTGAGAGCCTCCTGTAGGTGTATATGTAGTATATAGGGAAGTGAGTAGAGATACATAAAATATGCATAGTGTATGGGCCTATAATTAGTTTTATACCTTATACCAATCCTCAAATTGATATTTTTAACCATGAACGACTTGAAACTAGTTTAAATGTTCTCATTTAAATGTGATTATTCTCTTATAAGGAACTGATAGGTATACATTAGACTGCATGACTTTGTATATAGGAGAACTAGTTATGACATTTAATCATATGTAATTTGAGAAATCAGTTTGATTAATAAATATTTAAGAGTGTGTTCAACACCTATTGAAACTAACCATTACATCTCCATGAATGTTTTCAAAACCTTCATACACTTCATTCACCTGACTGTAGGTAAACATATGTAAAGAGTTGATTGTGTTAGCCTTTCTTAACTAAAACTTTATTGATGTTAGCCTTTGAGACTGAGCTTGAAAGAAGAAGGTGATTTCAATGAATTATTATGAACATGAAACATAAACATAATTTTTATTAAAACCACTATAGGAAATGAAAACCTTTACAGATGATGAACATGCTTGGAACTCCATTAGTGTACTTAACCTACAACTTGAGATGTTTGGATCATAAACTCATAACTACACATGCAAACAAAGATGGAAACCATGAGAGAAAGATATACATGATGCCTAGAAACTATTTAATCAATTTTTTTCATGGACCATCTCAGATAAGGAGAAAACTTGTAGGGTGTGGGAATAAGCATACAAAAATAGGTATTTAACTTCTTAGAATTAATTCATAAAGCATGGGTAACCAATCTTTGAAATCATACCTTTAAATGGAATTGTGATAAGTTTTGTTACATCCCATAGATGCATTTGAATTTAAATAACTCTTGTTTTATGTACCATGAGAAAACCTATTAACCAATTCTACATGCCAAAAAGAGTGATGGAGGAGAAAAATATTTTAAAGCCAATTTCAAGACCTCCAAAGTAAATCAAACATGGAAGTGAACTCAGGGAAGCTAAATAGTCATTTAACATCCTTTCACATGTGCCACAACACTTGTATAGGCCATGTAACTACCAAAACTTCCTCTTTTCTAAATGTTATCTTGATCTAAGTTAATACTTGAAATTTTTTCAATTAGTACTAACATTTATGAAAATAATGTGACATAGGGGACCTTGAGGGATAGTTTGGAACACTTGTCTACCAATGGGAACTATACAACCTTCATTAATGTCTCAAATATTACCTTATAGTGACATGAAATGACTTTGGACTAAAGTTGACTATTACCAAGGTTAATATCATATCAAATGACATAAAAAGGACCATGAAACACCCTATAAGATCTTATAATACACCTATATCAATTTTTGTACTATAGGGGGTTGGCTTATTTTAACTTGTGGTCAAAATATTCAACAATTATCTCTCCAACAAGTCTTTTTCTAAAACACACTCTACTTACAATGCTTTCTCTCAAGCATATAAGATATACAAAGATTTTAAGCAAAGTAAAAAATAAAAGCTTATTTCTTCAAGCTTTAACTCTATATCCATACCAAGGAGAGTCATACATAAATATAAGACAAAGGAGAGAAGAGAATCATGGATGAAAAATGGGATCACCATAATCCCATGTGGATGCATAAGTGGTAACTATGCACAATGTTTACCACTTGTGCTTAGTCCAAAACAAAGTGGGAATACTTTAGACAAAAGCGTCACCACCTTTATGTGGTAATCTATCTTTTTTTCTTAACTTAACTACTAAAGACATAAGATGCTTAATCATGTCTTATCTTTAGCCAAGTATTAGGATAGTGGTTCCTCCATAGAATTTTTCCCCACATACCCACTTACTTACTCCACTCAAGAGAGACACCCCACATGATCCCACTTGAAAAAGGAAAAGGAAACGCATGTGCTTAGTGGAAAAATTTGTCCCATTTCACTCTCCTACCTTTCCAATAATGAAAGATACCCTGTGGGCCATGTCCCATCATGTACGAGCCACCTCACCTACCTAGTCACCAATTGCCTCCTCATTTGTGAATTGTAACCTATGAATAGTGTCCCATGAATAGTGTTTTTTAAATAGTGACTTCACATCTTAACATTATCAAATTGAGTAGAGGCCAATACAGGGAAATTTTATATGTTGTCTTCTAGATGTTATCCATGACATAGTCTATAGGGTAAATAAAGAGTTGTGGTAGCCACAAATTGAATACATTGAGAATACAATCTATGAAGACTATTCATTAATGTTTATTTATAGGTTTAGATTTGAAATTAAGAGGAATTATGCATAGGTTCACCCCTAGTGTACCAAGTGATTCATGGTACCCAAATGCCTAAGCTATAAGAAAACTTGATGAAAATCATTGATAAAGGGGGAGATTATTGGTACTATCATGATGTTGGATTTATCATAATTATACGAACACAAGCACTTCCTTTATTTCTATCATGCCAAGTTCCTGATATAATTGTAGAATGAGAAATTGATAACCAAATATATAATAACATTAACAAGGAGATAGGTTAAAATTATTTAGCTTATTACTTTTAAAATAATAAGTAAAACTCTAGTATGTAGTGAAAACCCACTTTCAAAAAATGTGGAAAATCAAGATCGATGACAACCTTGACAAGGCCCAGTTTAGAGAATGGGACCTTAAGAAGAAATTTAGGAATTATCTTCAACTCTTGAGAGAAAATAAGAAGGTTAATGTCATCTATGGTCACCAATAATATGATAATGATGCAATTTACCTAAATGTATTAGATGACTTAGAAGTATATATAAGAATGGAAGATGCATAAATGTTTATGATCATAGTTCAAGATATCTAGTATAATATAGAAATTACTAAAAATAAGTAGTTGAAATGGTAGCACAAGAACAAAAGGCATGGATTTGTCAGTGTCCCTTATCCCTTTAGTAGGCCCTATCCATCCCCCATCTTCTATAGTAGAGGAGGAAAATACATAAGAGGAGGGGTCAATTAGCCAAATGGAGGAGAAGTTATAGATAAGAAAATAAAATATCAAGAAACTCTATCATTCTAGGCCAACCCCTACTCAATCAACCTCACTATTACATCTATTGGAAATACAACTATAGTGGAGAGATTTCCACCTCCATAGTATAGGCAGAGGAGCACATTTATTATTACACTTATTCACCTCTTAAATTTTTTGCATAAGATAGTCTTCTATAATTTATGTATTCTTATTTATAATATATTAAATCCCCCTCCATCTCCTCAAATAGTTCCATGTCCTTCTAATCCCCTTCCATTTTTATTGTTACACCTTCTATTCCATCACCACCATGAACATTAGTCATTCCTAATACTATGGTTTCCTCAAACATTTCATCATCCTTATCACTTCCTACCCCTCCCATAGCCACATACCAAAGGAGATCCCAAGTTATTCCAAACCCATCCAAAATTCATTAAGTAGAAGAGAGACTAGATTTTTCTCTAACTACCATAGTGGAATCCCATGCTGATGAAGAAATAAATGGATCAAAAAAAGAACATGTGATATCCCTCATAGAATATGCCATAGATGATTAATAGAGTGTAGAAGTTATGATAAAATCAAAATATAATATGAATAAATGGGAAGCTATAGGTGAAGTGGATGAAGAGTCCATGTTAGACAAGGCTAAATATTTAGCCTTAGGAAGTCTGTATGAACATTAAAAACTATATGGTGCACTATAATAGCTAATCATAAAAATGGAGAAAATATAAAATATAAGTGAGGTAGTTTACTATTAATTTTTTTCTATTTCAATTGTAGGTGCTTTAACAATATTTTGTTCTTTTGATTCATCCATTCTTTCAACATATACCCAAATAAGGACTCACAATAAGGTAGTCCATTTTTAAGGCTTAGTAGTTATTTCTATTTTTGATACAAAATGCCACCAGTGCTGGGGAAATCTTCAAATCAATTATAAATATTAATGCCACAAACATACCATATCAAATCAACCACATGATCGATTGAAAAACTCATGGATTGACCAAATTCATAGATGAGGTAAACCCATTGAGGGAACCTTCACTATTCAAGGGAATTATTTATCCACCTATCCATTTCCCAATACAAATAAGTTCATCATTGGCACCACTATTAATAATACCTCCTCCACCTTGAACATCTAAAGGATGGATCCTAGAAGATGTAAAATTAAGGCAACTTATTATTTCTAAATGGGTTAGACGGATGCAAGGAAAGCAAAATGAGATGCTAAATTTAGTTGTTACTAAATTTACCATAGTCTCTACTTGGCTAGACAAAAATAGTGTAACCATACAAAGTGTGAGGCATTGAATTGGGATACAAGGGAATAAATTGAATTTGAACAAAGAGAAAATCTATTTTCCCTAGCCAAGAACACTTAAAGGAATCCTATGGATCTTAATGAATATACTAAATATTTATATGATTTTATGCAATCAACTGTTAAATATATGAAATAAATGTATAAAATTAAAGAGGAATCAAAAAACATTATATCGGAGACAAACTATACATGCTCTTTATGACATAGTTTATGATGCACAAAGTGCAGCTACTAAGATATACAATATTTTATATAATATCTAAGTTTACAGATAAAGAATACAATCAGATAGAACATAGGTGATTCAATGCTTTCACCATATTAAAGAGTTATAGATAATATTTAATTTATTGGTTCTAAGCTAGAGATCTAATGACTTCAATTAATTAAATTTAATTTCCATAATGGATGCATCAAGGTGCCTCAACTATGTAGTTGTAAAAAGGGACACTTCCATTAATTAGCATACATAGATGAAGACTTTACTAGGACATTTTAAAAATAATGAAAGTGAGGCCTTGAAAATTATGAAATACATGAGGGCCATTTTTATGATTACCCCTATATGTGAATTAGTAACACATGCTAAATTTTGAGATCCTCTTCCAAGAACCTACAAACAAATTCAAGGAAGTTAAAGGTACAACATACAGGACCAATGATGAAAATTTTAAATTGGTATTTTTTTCCTAAGATAGGGTGACAATAACTGAGGCTATAGGAAAATAATTCAAGATCTCATAAGCTAAACAAAAAAGGTTGATGGCTAAGGCCATTAAAATCTTCAATCCTTCCTTACTCAATTTTGACATCATTAATAATGATTTTAAATTAACAAACATGTTATTTTAATAACTCAAGGCAAAATAAATAGCTTAAGGGTTAATGACAAGCATGAAACCAACTTATAATGTTGTCTCATCATCTCAGGGTTCCTAATTTTTAGGGCTTGTAGTCATGAAAAATCTAAGTGGGCCCATTTTTATCCCATAAGGAATAATAGTGGTTACTCTAGTTCCTCCATCAATCACTCCATTATCTTATTCAAATAGAAGTGCCACATCAGTACCTTGATAAATATAACTATGTACATGCATTTTTTTTAATAACTTTGGTTCCAAATTTACATATTATATTTATAGTTGTGAAATTTTATTTTATGTTTGTTGCTATAGATGATATATGGATGCAAGTCCTTTCTCTATAAATGTATTTATAGACTTTGATTGAGAGAATGTATTTCTCATATGAAACTATTTATGCTTGTATCTTCTTAGTACTGAAGGGAGGAAAATTTTGGATATTGATACTAATTGTAAATTTTGAAGAAGATCTATAGATTAACCTTGATGTGCAAATCTTGATTCTTCTCCAATTCATAGATTGTGCACTAAGTTATAACATCCTAAATTATTATTATTTTATTTTGTTTTAGTTATCTCTTTTCAATAAATTTTTAATATTAAATATATGATTTGAATAAATTTTTCATATAAATCTTAATCCCCCATTGTAGATGTTCTATTGCAGTCCAACAAATGTGATTACCTTTGATTTATTGTGTTTATGTATGTTATATTTTAGTTCTCTTTGCCTCCTGACTATGTTTTATTATTGGTGTGATATAGTATCCTATATTAAATAATTTTATGTGATTTCTTTTCTAACCAATATTTCAAATACTATTTTTGAAAGGTTTCATATAGTGTGGTCCACAAGCCTCTTTTCATGACCTACCTCTCCCTCCTTTTGAGTTTTTTTTTAAGTCCTACCCACCTTAGGTTAGAATCATCATCAATCCACCCATATGAAGTAGATTTGTATTCATCCATAGCTAATAGATACATGGTAAATAAACTTCCTCACTCACTATTATTACACCAAAAGTTTTTTTATTAAACCCAATACCCTACAACATGTGCCTCGGAATGAATGCTTTTCACTAATCCAAAAAACATTATAGGGTACCTCATAAATATTTTATGTGGTTTTCATAAAACCAACATAAATATCTAACTAAATTTGTCACTAGAAAGAGGGTTTCACCTTTAGTTCTATTTTATTTGGAAAAATCACTTGAGTTACACTAGAAGAACCCAAAAGATTAACAGGATCAACCTTGGACACTAACTTGTTATTCCCACATTTAGAAATCCATAGAAACATTAGGTGTGATAAAGGAGTAAGGAGGGAACCCTAGGATTAAACATTCTCTATAGGAAAATAAACTTATCTTATATTAATCCTATTTTCTCAACCCATATCTATAGTTTAAGATTAAACCTAGTTAATTATTTATGATACCACTATTACTAGAATTGTCCATCATCTACCTAGAAACCCTAAGATATCTAGCTTCCTTTTATTCCTCATGAGGAAGTATTACAAAATAACATATAATGGCCTTCAAAAATAATATTAGAATATTTAATGTAACCTATAAACATGCAACATGTATATTGCTTCCCTTCACTTTACTATATGCAGCCTATGCTTAGCTTCTCAATGTCCTAAAAGTTTCCATTACCTCTTGAGAAGAGTGTCAAAATACCTTTTTGGCACAATTTAGCTAGGTAATAGTGAAAGTGTTGTTTATCAACACTTTAAAATGATGGAAAGAGAGCCAAATAAACCAATCCAAACCCTCTATGATATATTTTAGAATATGTATCGTATACTTGAGACTGCATACACACTAAATGAGGCATTGACCCTAGAGATGTACAAGAATGCTCTAGACCTTATGATAATTGTCTTTATACACAAATATATTGTTATTGTTACACTACCTTTATCTTGTACCAAATTTATTAGTGTATACAACTAGTTGATCCCATAGATGTAATCTTTGGCACCGCTCAGTCTTGGCTTTATTTTTCTAGATTTCTCATTTATATATACAAACTAGAATACTATAGTCAAAAATAAGAACTCGATGCATAATCAGTTGCCTTTAAAACATAAAATCTACTAAATCAACATCTCAGCTTCTTGAATAATTATGTATCTAACAAACATAACCTTAATCAATCTTTTATATCAATCAAAACTACTATAGCATAAGGTACTGATTTTGATTCCATAAAAACATGATTAGAATCAATCTAGAGGATGGTTCATAAATTGACCATTGAATTCATGGACATGAATAAATACATGGTTAATACTGGAGGTTATAATACCAAATATAGATACAAAAATCATTTCAATAGGTCTATAAATAATTAGGAATAAAATGTCCCATCCAATAGGATTTTATAGATCAATATTATAGAAGCAAACTTTTCTAATTGGTGGTAAGTTCATAACACTAGACAATATGGTGATATTGAATATATTGATTTTTACACATCCTTTAGTATCTTTTAGAAGGATATGGATAGGTAAGAAGGATCTACACATCAAACATAACCATCTTCCTTTGTTGATCTTAGACACTCTAGTACAACAATGCTCTTTAAGATCTATGATCTCCCCTTTATAAAAAAGGATGAAAATGAACCAAAAGATAATAAATATGAGATTTATGCATTCCATTAGTTCTAAAGGAATAATTATAATCTTAGGATAAAATATCTAATTACCACTGCAACACCTCCGAACAATTATACTACTACTCTTGTAGATTCCTAGGGCACCAAGAAGCCACTTCCCCTAGAAGAGATGAATAGTTATAGAGTGTATAATCATAAATCAAGGTTGGGTATAATACTATTGAATACATGAAGAATATCAAGGTGAATATCACCCTTCATGAACTAGTTTAGATCACATAACAAAGATAATTTTTTCTCAAATACCTAACCTAGAGATCCTCTACATTGTAAAAATTAAAATATGTGCATGTAAATGTAATGGTATTTAAAGACAAACCTAACACACCACCATTTTTATGAACTATCTGAATGTTCAAAAAGAATGTACATAACATATTGGTTAAATTGAGTGCCTCAACCATTGTGATGATGATATTTGTGTGTAAGAAGTTATAACGAGGGTGGTCTTATAATTGGACAATTCTTTAGTTCCATGTGTTAGAGAATTAACAAATATGTGCATTTAGTTCGCATCTGATCTGTGTGTGTATTAGACCATCAACATATTGGTCATTGTCATTCTATATGTATATGGTATGTTTTTGAGATGATATTAGTCTAAGACACTTAATGTGTACATGGCCACTAACTTCTCACATATGTGGTTTCCTTAGAAAGGAGTGGCAAACTAGATTTAAGTGGATATAGAACCAAATGTGAAATACCTGATTACTTATTACAATAACCACTAATGCAAAAGTGGAATTCACATATTTTTATGTACGTGTATATACATTTACCACTAGAAAAGAACATGTATTTCATGAACAATAATTTGAAGATCCATCTGATTTGTGGACTCTACATTTTGATGAAGCCAAGTAAAAATAAGGTTCTAGTGTAGGTGTAGCCCAAATAGATCTATATGGAAATAAGTAACTTGTTTCTTATAGGATGCAGTTCCCCTCCATGAATAATAGAGAATAATGTTAATCAGTTGTAGATCCTTGATGACTTTAAATTGGTGGTCAATCAGATCATAAATAATTATTAGGTGTGAGCTCACTTACTTAAATAAGTAGAAACATAGAGCTTAGGACTTAATTTAATAATTTAAAGGATTCAAAATCAAATCCATCCCATGTTGGTAAAAATATATATTTTAATCACTAGTAGCTTCAACTTCACCACTTCTAGCATCCAAGATGTACAAGTTCTCACTAGAGTTATTCCTTTTCCACTCTATCCTATATAGTGTGGATAAATTATAGGTGTTTTAAAGTGGGTAATAGATCATTTAATTCATGAGTATATCTATATCTTTTGTAACTTAGATAATAAATGAGATACATGTTGAATCCATGCATGATGAGGACCTAGGAGAGGATGGCATTTTGTAGCTAAAGGAGAACCACATCTCCTTAGGGATGGTTTCCTTAGACCCATGTTTTTATCTATACCTCTAATCTCAAAACTAAAAACCACTAATAATAACTAAATTAGTTTTTAACAAATAGAATTTGAACATTATTCAACACCCTCCATAGGTGAACATAGGCCTAATTTACACTCAATTTTAGAAATAGAAGCAAAAAAACCTACTAGTAGAATACAAATATGTGATATCCTAGACATATGAAGACCTAAAAGTCTTTGATCCCAGAGTCATTATTCATAGAATCACATTGATAGAGGCCATTCAATATCCTAGACATATCTAGATTACAAGCCTTTTAAGTAGAAATAGAGGCCATTCAATATAATTATGGAAGATTTAATTCAAACAAGCATACATTAGTTATTGGAGGCCAAAATTTTCTCTCCAATGAGGCACTTTACTTGGGTGTCCAATTTTGTTCTACCTAGGAAAAAGAGAAGAAAAATAAGTCCTCATATATATTCCAAGAACTTGAGCAGAGAATCAGATAAAGATGATTACCCCTACCTTCATTAGATGAGGTAATTAATATTATTTTTGGATTAGAGATGATGTCATTTTTGGATGGATTCTCTAGTTATAATTAGCTACTAGTATAGGTAGAGGATCATATGAATACTACCTACATAACAAAGTGGGGAATATTTTCATATAAAAGAATGTCATTTGGCCAAATTAATGCAATATAAACTTTCCTTAGGTCCATGTACACTGCTTTCTAGGTTCTGGTTGGTAGGTGCATATCATATACATGGATGACCTAAGTATGTTCTCCAAAGATAGATTTTACCACATAAACCACCTCTAAAATGTGTTTGATAGATGCAAAAGGTATAAAGTGTCACTTAATATAAATAAAAACATATTTTAGGTTACTATAGGAAAGCTATTAGGCCATATCATCACCAAAAATGGGATATTCATTGATTCAGATTAAGATTAGGACATACCCATGTTGAAATCTCTAATTAGAAATAAATAGATGAATTCTTTATTTGGTAAGATAAACATTATCTAAAAATTCATTTATGGATTTGTAGAGATTGTCAAATAATTAAACATTATATTGAAGAAAGATGCTAAGATAGAATGGATGATAGAATCCCATATATCCTTCCAAGGCATCAAAACTACCATTATTTAATCTCTAATTCTAATTATTCCAAACATTAGTAAGGATCTATATCCTTATTCATTTGATTTATAACATATTTTAGTTGATGTACTTAAACAAAAGGTAGAAGATAATTAATATCCCATTGCCTTCATGATTACCAATTTGAAATATGCTGAGTTAAAATACTCCATGATAAATAAGCATATATTATCCCTAATCAAATTTGTCAAAAAAATCACACTATATCCTAAGAAATAAAATATATACCATTATCTTAGACCTAGTTATCAAGCTCACACTTGGATAGAATGAGTTGGGTGAAATAAGAGGCAAATGTATGGCAAAACTTTAGGAGTCTGACCTTGAGATCTAACCAATAAATATGGTGAAAGGATAGGGGATTATCCAAATGATGAGTAAGACTAATCCACTAATTATTATTAAACAAATTAATGAAACATTGATAACTGGCAGTGAGTGATATACTCAAATCATCTATTCCTTTCTCACAGGTATAGTTACCCTAAACTAAGCATAGAGAAAAGACAATAACTTAGGATCAAATAAGCTCACTAGATGATAAATAAATGAAATTTGTACTTGAATATTTATTAATATATCTATCTAAAATGCGTTCCAAAATATAAGGCTAAAACTACCCTAAATAACTTGTATTATAAGATATATAGTGATCATCCCTCAGGAAACATAATAGGTCATAAAATTATGAGGATGGTATACTACTAGCCTACAATATTCAAGGATACTCATAACCATCTAAGGACCTATCATGATTTACATGTATTTTTTAAAAGAGAAGTAACTTTTGCCATGCCTTTTTAAGTAGTCATTGAAGGATGTCATTTTTCCCAATGAAATCATGATTTTATTGGGTTGATAATCCAAAACTCTTCAGTAGGACATAATTTTATCCTCAGAATTTTGACTACTAAATCAAGTGGATAAAATCTATAGAAACAAAGAATTTCAAATAAATTGTTTTCATCATGTTTTTAGAATAAAATATATTAACCAGGGTTGGCACTCCCACTTAGTTTGTGATATTGGTCCATATTTTTAAACTTTTAAATTTATGGAATGGGCCTATGAAAATTAAATCATAATCAAGGTCTCTTTGAAATACTATCCATAAATAAATGGAGTATCTAAGTATAGAAATAGTAATCTGGTGGATGTTATCAATAAGTTAACATAATACAAATAAAGAGAATGGCATATCTTAATGAAATATGCACTATGGGCATATATAACTAGGTATAAGCAAGCCCTCAAGTCTTCACCTTATTGGATAGTGTATGGAAAATAATTTGTCTTCCCAATTAATCTTAAGATACCAATGTACTAGTTCATGCAAGAGTATATAGGAGAAGATAAAATAGTATAATCTAGACTATTAGATATAGTCTAGCTAGAAGACACAAGAATTAAAGCACTACACATCTTTAGAAAACATTAGGATATTATCAAAATATGATTTGATAAGAGATCTAAGATAAAACCTTTCAAGATATTAGACTTAGTGCTTTTTATGGAATAAATTACATGAGAAGAAAGAACTATATTGTTGGATTACAAATATTGTTAGTTCAAACACTAGTCATGAAAAACACAAAAGAATTCATAAAGAACTAACAAGCTAGGCTAACCTATTCTACGGTGTTTGCAAATGATCATAAAAACAAATTGAAGGAAAGCACATATGCATATTACATTTATAAATTATTCCACCATCCAAAAGTGGCTCCAAGTGTGTTTTTCTCCTTGATTTTGTGTTCTTATCTTTGCCAACAATGGATGCCAAGCTCCTCCATTATCTTAATATCACCATGCATAACCTAGGATCAATATAAGAAACATAATTTATGCCTATCAAATGAACATATACAATTAAAAATAAATCATGATAATCAAACTACACAAATGACTTGTGAAGAGAATCTTGCATTATAAGTTTACATAATTTAAGCTTAAAAATCATGTTCTATGTCGTTCTATTTATATATATTTTTAAATGGGTCAAGATCAACCATGACCATATATCTAAGGACTAAGATGTGTGGTCATGAATTAATCTAATATTTTTAATTAAATTCATAAATATCCTCATAATGATTTAGAAGAAAGGGGCATTAATAAAGCATCGGTGCCCATAAACTTGATATTTAGTGCATTAATGGCTTATTGATGACACCCCATTGATCATGGCATTAGGTGATGAAAATATTTAGAATCATTTTACAATATAAAATATTTGATTTGATCCATAGAATTCTTACTTAAGCTCATAATTTGGTTTAATTTTTCCTAACTAAGATTAATCAAATTTAATGCAATTCTTTAGAAAATGGTGCATAATTAATCAAAATAATCAAAAATCATATTATTAGGTTGTAGTTTGACTTAGGAAGAATTAAAAGGCAATGTTAGATGTGTATGGACCGTGATCCCATTTAGGATGTTTCCTACACAAAATAACAAAGGGATGCAATGTGTGCTTATGAATTAGAAGAAAAGAGTGATTTAGAGCACCAAAATATGAAATCATCATTTTGACTTGAAATGATATAAGAACAGTTAGGAATCACATAAAATTCATTTCCCCATTTATGGATACATTACCTTAAATCAACACTTATACATGACAAGATCGAACCATTTAGCATGTCTAAGTGATTTTGGCCTAAATTGAGACTTTAAGTGTAATTTGAGTAAGATTGTCAATTTCAACACAAATGGTGTTAGGAAATTGATGTTTACATTTTGACCCTATTTGAGAAGGCATAGCAAGACATTCATGTGAATCAACATCTTTCAAAGAAAAGAGTTGTCAAGAATAAATGGAAATGAATGATGATTCCCCCTCTAGAGGACATACTAGGATGAAAGAGAATGATGAACTCTCAAAAAGAGAGGGAAAGTGAAATTAACCCTAGGAATAGATTAAATCCAAATGAGCTAATGCTTACATGCATTTATTCCATTGATGATTAGAATATAATAAGGATTATAATGGGCCCCAAGAATGGGGTGAATGGGATGGAGTCAATATAAAAATAGAAGTGACACACTTTGAACACAACCAAAACTAGGGTGCAAGTTTCCTACTTCAGAATTGATCAATCTCGAGACAAGTTGCACACCAAAAATATTGCCATCATGGGAAAAAGTATGGAGATCTTGGAATTATAATAAAAATTATAATTTTGTCTCCAAAGATAGAATAAATAATAATGTGCTCCATTAGAGCATATATGATCATGTGATAAATAATTTTTCAACAATAGGTCAAATGTTGATCACTTGATAAAGAATGGCTGGCTTGCCCCAATAGAGTTGATTTATATTTGTGAACTAGTCTAAATGTTATGCCCTTGAAGGTAAAATTGGTAATTAATAACTCAAGTATATAATCTATTATAAATATTAAAAATGAGTGGGCATAAACATAGATGCAATGGTGGAATGTATTTGAAAAAGACACAAAAAACTAGGCATACGAGAATGCACAAAGTGATGAAAGAGATGAAAAGCATAATGAAGATGGCCGACTTGACCCAAGATACATCTAATATCCAAACACTACCTACATAATCCAAATAGACCTCAAGCTAATGTAGTTCACCCAGAATATGGGAGATAATGGAATGAGGAATGAAAAAAATTGACCAACATTTGATTAGACTCATGATGCATGATAAGAGATGCAAATCTAAGCATAGAGTTAGATTTTTTAACCTATTGATCCTAGTTTATGCATGGTGATATTGAGAGCTATTCATCAGAGTTATGTTGATGTTTAAACTTGAGTCTAAATCACAAAGTGCTTGCTATATAAAAAGAAATTAGGCATCATAATTATGAGTAACTCATAATGACATGGTATTTCGAATGTGAGGAGTTGGTTCAAATATGAATATCTATACCTAAGGATAATGGTAAAAATATACCAATACTAGAGTTACAACTATTTAAATTTAAACAAAAAGCAAAGACATAAAAAATTAAAAATGAATGAACTTAACTTAAAATCAATATATGAACAATCAAAACTTCGAATAGGAATGAGAATGATTTAAAATCAAGGCAAGAACAAATTAATAACATGAGATCAAGACATGAAAAATCAAGATCCATATGGTCCATTAAGATGTACTTGAAAAAGCAAAAGAAAAGAAAGACCAAATAGGCAAACAAAAGACGAGACAACAAATAAAAACACACAAAAAATAATTTTTTTTAAGTTTTTGAAATTTTATGAATTTTTTTGGAATTTTCTAAGTATATCAATTTGATTGAGAATTAATAGATATAAAATAGTCTAACTAGAAAAATGATGAGGGTTTTACAAAGAGTGATCATGAAATGGCAAGAGTGTGCCAACCTAAAATGCTCACAACATGGTGAGAGCGTATGAAAAAGAGGGACTTAGTTGAATTCAATATGAATTGAGCACAACCTATGTAATCCCATTAGGAAATCAATTCATAGTAGTTATGCCAACATAAAATATGATGAAAATTTGACAAGGTCACAACAAGTTTGCAAATAAAGGCAAATGATAAGATAAATGATAATAGTAATGACTAGGTGATGCGATAATGCATGATTAAAAGGTTTTGTACCTAATTTTCCCATAGGTGGTTATAATTAGGAAACAACATCATAATTATGATTTTCCCAAAGGTGGTTATAATCAAGGGTACCATATACAATATGGATTTTCCTGTAGGTGTTTATAATCAATGATACAAGATAAGATGATAAATGAAAGATAAATTTCCAGATCAAACGTCACATTACTTCCATATACTATAATTATACATGTCATTATAAAACTATTGAAATTATATTATAATCCCCACACAAATAGTGTGGGAAGAACCAAAGGAATGGAGATAAAAATAGGGTAAGTTACATAGATAAAAATAAGCCTTGGTCAATAGTAAACACATGGTATAATAAAATGGGATAAGGAAAATGATCAGAAGACAATTGGCTATAGTAGAAACAAATTTACCCCCAAGTGATGATTGGCTTAGTGTGCTCAAAAAACAACAAGAGTGTCACAAAATGGTGAGAATGTTCAAACTTAACAATTACTTCTTAAAATGGTGAGAGTGTTCAAACTTAAAATTTTCTCACAAAATGGTTAGAGTTTTTTAACTTAACAATTTCTCACAAAATGGAGAGAACATGATGAAGGTAACCAAGATGACATCAATATAAATTGAGTACTTCCTACATATTCCAAAAGGACCTCAAGTCAATGCATTTCTAATAACATGGTTAGTGGGACATAATGGTATAAGATGCCAAAAATGAAATGGTATATAGGGTTGCCCCAAAGATATGAGGTAATGAAAATGACAAATGGTAAATAGAAAAATTAAATATGGTACTACCACTCCTAATGACATGGAGATGCATGTCTTAGTCAACATATGAGGCAACAATAATAAATTATCATGAAAATTATTACCCAACACCCTTTTGGAAAATATACTCTATCAAAAACTTGATGCTAGTCTGGATCTCAATAATGTGTTCATGATCTTCATTGTCATTGACTCTACTTCCTTCAAACTTTGAGGCAAGATGTCTTCATAGCTTCTATAAAGAAAAGTGCTGCCAAGGATGGTAGTTAATGTTAAGCATAGGATAAATTATATAAATGGGTAATGAAAATGTGGATGATAATGGAATGTATAATAGTTGGAAAATAAATGAAAATTAGGATTTTTAGGTACATAATGTTGTTTATTCTAGATTTGACATAATTTTGGTTATGGTAGGGTTGAAGACTCTTATAGTTGGTCTAAATAGGACCACTAGAGTTTTATATTATTTAGTATTGAGAGTAGCTACCATCTGATTATGTTGTAAATTAGAAGATATATTTATTTGATCTTGAATAATTTCTTCATAAAGTAGTGAATAAATTTTATGCTTAGCTATTAGCACCTCGATGAAGTTTTCACCAACGAATTTGTCATGATTATACAATAATGCCTCTAAGAAGGTATCACAAAGAGATTCTAACATTTTAATTTGATTATCTTCTAGTGCCTTAGAAAGGGTTTCACTAAAAATGATGAGTTTTTTCATTGATCTTCCCTTAACACCTCCAAAAAGGTTTCACTAAGAGATTATGATTCATTTGAATGAATGTAGTCTTGACCCCCCTAATACTATACAAATGGCATGTTGCCATGGATGTAGTTCAACAAAGTGTGATTTTGTTGGTCCCAATCGACACTTGTAAGAGGTGGAATGTTAATATAATGACTATGTTGGATGGGGGTAATGGAATGATGAAAGGTAGCATAATCATCATAGAAGATACTAGGAGAATTTGTGTCACTGTTGAAGTAATCATCCTTAAAATTTATAGAAAGATGACAAACTTATTCAAATTTATCTCCAAGGTAATTGTAAGCAATTTTTTAACAACCACAACTATAATATATTTTTGAAGCTATGTTTGAGTCAAGAAACTCTAAATTCTATGTTGAGACTAATAGTGTTTCTACTTTTGATGCTAATTTTGATGTTAGTTCTAAAAGGGACTCTGATTCTAATTTTAATTCTTCATTTGATGTGGTTATTTATATAATGATGTTCTATTGACTGATAAATATTGGACAAGTAATGCCCTATGATGGCATAATGGTCTCTATAAAAAGTGATTCATCTATGAAGAGTTCAACATAGACTAGCTCGTCTAAGTGAAGTACCTCAAAGAGAGGGAATTGCTCAAGGGATGAATCAATAGAATCTTATCTATCAAAAGGAGACTCCTCAATGAGTGTAAAAAGATCAAGAGATAACTCTATAAAGACTATATTTTTAAGGAGATGGGGTTCTTTAAAAATGGGTAAAATATGAATAGGTGATTCATCACAAGGTGACTCATCACAAATGGGTGTTTCAACAATAACATCATGATCTTGGTTTATAATTGTTTAAAAAATATCAACCTTGAACACATTTTGGTCTTCATAAGATGGATCTTAAAGAGGTAATGGTTTCTATTAAGGTTCATAGATTGGTATGGAATTTCTAAACATGGGAACCATGTTTTGTGGCTTAATAAGGGGATCTCCAAAAATTAAACTATTGAATAAGGGATCAACAAAATCAGGTTTGTCAAATGGACATTCTTCAATAATAGGTTCATTAAATATCAATGATGGGCCTATAATGGTAATGATTGGATAATGTGTAGTTTGGTTATTCACATAAACCAAAGGAGGAAGTCTTAAAATGGTAAACTTCACACGTTGTAGAGCTAGATTAATCACACAAGCTGAAGGAGAATAACCTAAAATGGTAACCTTCACACATTATGGATCTTGATCACTCACATAAGAAAAATAGGGATAACCGAGAATGGTAAATTTCAAGCATAGTACACAAATAGAAGGAGGATATCCCAAAATAGTAACCTTTAAGTGTGGCATGTAAATTGAAGGGTAAGGATGGGGATGATGCATAAAAATTGGCATGGATTAGAATGGATTTCAAAGAATAGGCTCAAATAGGGTGACATCCTCAAACAAGATAGAGTTTTCATGTTTGCCACAAAAATGTTATACCTCATAACTAAGGCCATAATACACCCCATTATGAGTGTACCTTAGCATTGTAAACATCCAATTCTTAACACCATTTTTGTTAAAAATTGTCAATCTTATTTGAATTACACTCAAATGTACATTTTAGGTCAAAATCTATAAAATGCACTAAATGGTTTGAACTTGTCATTTACAAGTGTCAATTTAGGTCAAAGTATCCCTAAATGGGGCAATGAAATTTATGGGCCAACTAACTTTGACCAATTCATTTTGAGTCAAAATGATGACTTTGTCTTTTGTGTTCTGGATCACTCTTATATACTAATTCATCGATACACGACACATACCTTTGTTATTTGTTGTTGGTAACATCCTAAATAGGAATACAATTCTAGTACATCTAACGTCACCTTCTAATTCTTCTTGAGTTAAATTACAACTCAATAATATGAATTTCTGACCATTTTGATTAATTGAGGGCCTTTTGTCAAATAATTTCACAAATGTTGATTAACCTTGTTTAAGGCTATTTAATCCAAATCAAGAGCTTAAGTGGATTTTTTGTGAGATTTGTTGAATATTTCTTTTTGAAAATTGTTTCCTATTAACTGCATCATCAGGTGACATCATTTCTTGGGAAGACATCCCTAGGCCATAAATGCCACAAATATTAGGATTATGGGTTACCCATGCCTAGTTAATGCCTCCCATGCCTCTTCAATTCCCCTTATTCCAAGGTCATGATGAATATACGTATGGATTTAATTCCAAATATTATGAGTATCCATGGTCACACATCTCAATCTTGAGATGGATGGTCATGGTTGATCCTAACCAATCTCAAAAATCTATAAATAGAGAGGCCATGGACATGAATTTTAAAAGCTTGAATATTACAAAGTTATAATGTTAAATTATTTCCACATGGCTTTGTATTTGATAATAGATTTTGTTTGAAAGCTTCATTGATAGGGTAGTTTAGTGATTTGGAATCATGAGCCTAGGTTTTATGGAGTGTTCTTGAGGCATTTGAGGAGCTTACCACCATTGTTGATAAAGACAAGGATGCTTGATCAAGGGAGAACATGTTTTTGAGCCACATGGGTATGGTGAATCCATTTGGGAAGGTAAAATGGTGTTGCCTTCTTTTATTTTATTTTTGATATCATTTGTAATTCCCATAGGAATAGATAGGCTTGGTTAGTTAGTTCTTTATTCATGTTTCATTATTTATGGACTAATGCTTGACTAACTTACTTTGTAATCCTCTCTATATCTTGGCATGCCTAGTGGGACTAGACACATCTCACACCTAAATACGATCACTTTACAACTCTAAAATATCCATTTAGACCCTTAAAACTCATGCAAATTGATTTTCTAACTTTATTTTGTCATTTTTATTTGCAACAATTTTACACAATAACCGACATTGACAATTAAAACCAACATCAATTACATGGCTTAATCAACATCAATTAGTAAAATTGACATCAATTAGATCTCAGTTAGCCAAAGTAACGATTGTTAGTTGTAATAACTAACGTTGATCACTATGTTTTTCTTAAAATACAGACCTGAGAGCTATTTTTCCAAAGTTCATTATCTCAAGCTAAAAATACCTTCAAAGCTAAAGGACATGCTAAAATTTGTACTGCAAGACCAAGCTTTTGATTTGACAAAAAAACATGTGTAAATCACTTTTTGATGCTTAAAAATAAATTAGGAACTTTGTTTTAGTGTTTAACAAAGAATTTAGATGTTTTGGTGAACGTTTTCAAATTTTACAACTAAGGCCAAGGGGTCAAATGAACACCACCAAATCTTTCATTTTGGTTTAAAATTGAACATACTTGTCAATTCTTGTTTGTAATAGTTGTTTACTCAAAACATTTTGGGAAAAAATAGGGATGTTTCATGTATACTCTTCTATTTTTCCCCTTTAGGGAACCCTTGGAATCAAAATCATCATTCCTATTGCAAATAGCCTAGTCCAAGGCTTAGAATGAATATTGCCTAGAGCACTCCCCAAAAACTCGTCAAAGTTTGGGTGATCTTGAAAAAGACCCTAAAGTCTTTCTATTTTATGATTTCTTTATTTTCATGCAAACTTATCTTGCGAGGGGGACATCATTACCTCCCACAAGTTCTTTAAGGAAGCTTTGACCCAAGGTTTCACCTCCAAGTATTGACTTTATTTGACTCCTTTAGAGTTACACATGGGACATAGCTACATTTGGACATCGCACTACACTAAGTGAACAACAAGATATAGTGGTTGTAAAAAGGACTAGACCTTTTTACAACTAGTCAATGCCATGGTTACCCAATTTTTTTGCTTATTTTTTGCATCATTTGATGTGAAATTCATTATGCAATTTATTCACCTAAAATAATTGAAACCTTGATAGTTTAGTAGACCCCACTTTACCATACCTTGTTAGTTTAGACTTAAGAAATTTGTTTTTTGTCATTAGCTTATTAGGTCTTGATTTGTGTCTAAAACTACTTGTTAACTCAATGAACTTAATCAAAACACATTGTCCTCAATTTTCTTGAGCAAGGGAGGCATTACATTTTCCAAATGGAAAATTCATCTTTTCCTTATTCAAATTGTTATCAAAAGTTTTGTGTCATGTCATCCACTTTGGTGTAGTCATGCTACCCAATTGAGTCTAGATATTTTACCCAATTTGTTTAAATCCTTCATTTATAATCCACATTTGAAATTGAACCTTTCTAAGTTATAAGGGTTGGTGTGTCAAAGTGGGTTTTCCATTTTCACACTAAGATTGTTTTAACTTGGGTTCAAATTTCCATTTATATTGTAGGTCATATATTAAGACTCAAAATCACATTATCATCTTGGTGGACTCAAGTCATCTTACATATCAATCATGCTTTGAGTCTTAGAACATATTTTATCCTACCAGAATCATGTGGTGATGTTGTGTTACCTATTTGGTCCTAGCTTTATACTTCATGATTCATGTATGTTTTTAAATATTGATTTTCTTAGTTCCTTTTATCTTCTTCATAATTTGAAGATCTTTCCTCTAAACTTCTAAGGTCAACTTGTCAAAGTTGAAACTAGATTTTACATTGCAAGCATATCACAAAGATCTAGGCTTTGGTGTACTAGTTTTCACATTGGGTCTTTGAGTTACCTTACTCTCTTCTAATATATAAAAATTTTACTTTACCAAAGTTTGAGTAAACTCGTGAATTGATCTTCTAAATTGTGCATGGTTTCAAACCACCCTACCTTATAGTCTCATTGGTACCTTAGTTATTTGTTTAAAAGAGAGCCAAAGCATACTTTGATTGGTTTTTGAACATTTGTCCAAAGTTAGTTAAACATAAAGAGTAGCTATTTTTAGACATGACTCGAAGGTTCACTCATAATGGGGCCTCTTATGGCCTTAGTTATGAAGATGAGAAATTTTATGATGTTCAAGATAACTCTATTATTTTTGATGATATCCCCACAACAATATGATTTGAAAATGATTACAATGAATATCAAACCCATGAAGATCAAGATGAAGCCCTTATTATATTGATAGAAGTAGGTGCTAGATTACCTTCTAACTTTCCTATAGAACAATTGCATACCTTAGTTATAGAAGGAGAATAATGATGGAAAGAGAAATCTTTTACACAAATAGACATACCTTCTTCCTCTAACAAAGGAAAGGAAATACAAAGAGATTCAAAACTCACAAATCTAGATCTTTTAGCCAAGATCAAGATAATGAGTCAATGATATGTAGATCAATTTATCACAGACTTTACTAACTCTGTAGTTGCCACTTCAATTCATAATAATGCTTCAAAAGAACAAGGAAATGCGGTTGAAAGTATGTAACAAATATTAGATGAGAACATTACCATAGGGAATCAAGGTAATATAAATAAATAGTTAAAGTCACAAGAAACCTTAAAAAATGTTCCATTTGACAGGAAACATATGTTCTTAAATCATCAATAACCTCTTGTTACTCTACAAACTCAAAAACCCAAACATTCAATTTGAATTGAGGAAATCCCTCAAGTCAATTTGGCTAGTTCTTTTCAACCAACCCAAATATTGGTAAATAAACATAGAAATTTACAAAATTAGTAAAGTGCAAAACAACCAAACTTAGGGAATTTTTTACAATCCAAAAATCAATGGCCTATAATCTCAACTCAAGAAGTAAATCAGAGTCAAGTCATGAATTGAAAGGTATACACTCCCTATATATCCACACAAAACTAGGGGCACATTACACCCCAACAATAATAAAACTAGGGGTACATACCACCCCATTAGTAATCAAACCAAAGGCACTCTCCACCCTAATAGCAATAAAACCAAGGGCACATTCCACCCCAATAGTGATAAAACCAGGGGCACAATCCACACCAACAGTAGCAAAACTAGAGGCACATTCCACCCCAACAACAACAAAATTAGGGGCACATTCCACCCCAACAACAACAAAATCAGGGGTAGATTCTACCCCAATAGCATCCTATCCAATCCAAAAATTCACCAAACATGCAATAATGAAATTTTATGAAGGAAATTATCAAAATATTAGATATGAATAAAAGAGTCAAAAAGTACAAATTCAATGAGATATGCCCATATCCATTTGACTTATTTATTCTCCAAAACCCCTTTCCACCTCATTTTGAGGCACCCAAGTTTGAAAATTACAATGGAAAAGGAGATTCACATGAATACATATAAGTATTCTTCATCTTTTGTCAATAGGTTGCTTATAGTAGAGAGTACTTACTATGACTATTTCCATGAAGTTTAGTAGGATAAGCTCTTGATTGGCTACTTAAACTACTTAAGGGATCAATTGTAAATTCGAACAACTTATCAAAAAATTTCATTAACCATTTCTCATACCACGTAGAACATGAATTGACCATTATTGACTTATGAAAATCCAAGCAGCATGATGGTGAAAGTTTCACTACATATTTGGAAAGGTGGAGAGCATTGGCAGGCCACTTTCAACACAATTTACTAGACAAATAGTTGCCTAATATATTTGCATAAAATTTATATCCTAAATTTGTGTATAATCTATGATTATCTTGTGTTAACTAATTTGAATAAATTATTAACAAAGGAGTGTAGATTGAGAAGGTTTTTATTGTTTCGGGCCTTGTTAAGATTTTTCCACAAGGTCAAGAGTATAATTAGACTAAATCACTGGCTTAAATAGTTATGTAGGATAAGCCTAAGGGATTTATCAAAAATAAGAACATGGTTACAAATGGGGTGATAGAAATAAGACATGTACAAATGGTACATGCTATGCCTCCTCCAAATGTACAATTAACTCCCCTAAATCCACTACCTACTTTACAACGATAACTTACACAAAGGACATTTCATAATAATTTTAGAGCCTTTATCAAGTTAGGAGAATTAATTGAAATAGTGTTACAAAAGCTCATTGTAGTTAATTTAATTATATGGCTAGTATCAAGGCCACTTCTTCAAGATCAACCAAAACTAGATTGGTATAAAGAGAATGAATGGTGTAACTTTCATTGTGTTGTTTCTCATGGTGCATATCATTGGGTTCAATTGTGACATATTATTGAGGACTTTATTAAAAGTGGTGAACTAGAAATTAAGTTGGCCCTTAATCAGGACATAAATCAAGATATGGGAATCTACAAAGACCCCTTTCTTTGACATGATCCACCACCACCAAGAAATAATCAAGATGGTCACAATCAAGGATAGAGGTAGAATCATAACCAACAGCAAGGTCAGAATCATAATGAGCATAATCAAGATCATAATGCCCACACTAATAATGTGGCTTATAATAATGTACCTTATGACTATAATAATACTATGGGATGAATCTATACAACCAACATTGTCACTATTACTCTAAAACCACGTGGCCAATCTCATGTTCTTCACAACACAAGACCCATCATTATAGGGTTATCACCCTCTCCCCCTAGTAATACCATGTCAAATTTGCATCATCATGTTGTTACTCCAATTTTATGGGTTACTAATCCATGAACAAATTCTAATTATAAAGGCTCCTCACTAACCCAAAATTTTTGCAATACATTTAATTGCCCATGAGTCACCATCCAAGGCCCTTTGCCTCCCTCTTCTAATTATAATAATTTCTTGTCACCTCTAGGTTGTGCAATTGAAACTAGATGCCCATGAGTTACATCCAGGGCCCTTCACCCACTTCTTTCCATAAACCCAATGAGAACATTGTGCCAATGGTTTCAAAGACAAATATTATCCCAACAAATACTAAACTAGTTCAATCCACAATTCAAAGGCCTTGTAGTATAATAGATTAATTAGATAAAACCCCCACACAAATTTACATATTAGAACTCTTAAGGACATCTGATGTCCATAGAACCATTTTCAATTAACTTTTACAAGAGTCTATTATGCTGAATGATATAAACCTTGATTATTTATACAACATAGTTGGACACTTGTCTTCATTTAAAAAATCACATTTGATTAAAAGGACATGTCCACCCTTGACCCAAACCATAATAACCCACTATACATTGAGATAATCATTGTAGATCAAAAGATCAAGTGGGTTCTTATAGATGATGGTTCAGGGCTGAACATCATATCTCTTAAATTGGTATGATGATAGGGTTATATGGATAAAGACATTCAGCTAAAAACTATTACAATCAAGGCTTATGATAATACTGAGAGGGAGTCATCTGGTACAATTTGGTTGCTAGTCATGGTTGGGTCTATTTCTCATCACAATTATTTCATATTTTAGATATTAAACTTCCTTATAACATACTTCTTGGTCATCCTTGGATCCATGAAGTACAAGCAGTTCTATCTACTCTTCACCAATGCCTTAAGTTTCCCCATGATGGGATTGAGGTTACTATTCCTCATTGATCAGTAGTCTTACTAGTACTACAAACATCTTAAAGCATATTTTTGTAATTATAACTATTACCCAAGTTCTAAATTAATTGAAAATAAGAATAAATCCATCATTTCTCATCTATCTAACTATATAGACCCTAGTGATCTAGCGTCCACTTCGGTTGATCCATTTCCTGCAGCTTTGGCCAAGAAGGTTATTATGAAAGACATGCATTTCCACATACCATCTAAAGGACATCCTCCATATTACAATATTTCCAAAATCCCAAAAAACATTTGGTAAGCCTAAAACTTCTTAGACACCTAACAAACCCAATCAGATTTGGCAACCAAAGAAGAAGTAACCAAAACCTCCTATGGTTTTTGTACCTATATTTGCACCAAAGAAAGATTGAGAGGCTTTTATAGAAGGAGATTGGTTATATTTATGAAGGCCTTGCTAATTGTTTTTAGATTACAAAGTATCCTATCCCTAATAGGATAATGGATCCTCTTGACTATATAGGGAAAGGCCTTGGCCCAGAGGCATAAGGAATTTTAGAACCCTTATTAGCTAGATTTGTCAATTGGAATCATGGTCTTGAATTTAAACCACCAGAGGATGACCTCATAACATTTTATAGTGACTCTTCTAAAGTGACTAGTAATGAGACTCCTAGCAGTGACAAAACATCCCATTATAGTCTTTTCAATGAGCTTATTGACTTAGATTTATATGATTTGAATTCCATATTGAGCATAACACCTATTGGAACTTCCTATCCTAAATAAAAAATCCATCCTAGTGGTGCTTCCCTTCCTAAAACATGGCATTATATATTTACCATTGGAGCTTCCAATCCTAAAGCAAAAACCCATCCTAATGTTGTTTCCCATCTTGAAGCAAATCCTCACTGTAACCTATGCCTTTGCCATCCTAAACTCATAGATTGGGATCAACAAAATTTGGTCATATGCCTCAATGAGTTTCAAAATGAAGAATCAATTTCAAAATACATGGGCCTATGAGATGTAATCCCCATTGGTGATCATAAGTAGGGTTTTGATTTTTCATTAAATTATTCTACCTACTTTGAAGAGTAGGAAACTTTTACTGGTAATAATAAGGAACAAACATTAATATCTTCAAGTGAAAACCTCTTTGAGGCACTTGTAGATCAAGAAAAAAGTGAAGAAAAATAAAAGCCTTTGAGTGAAAACCTATCTCAGGCACTCCTGAGTGAGAATGTTTTCTCATCCCCTTAGAATGTATAAAGTCCAATGAGCCCAAGTTCCATAGCTAGTACAAGCATCTCTTTGGAACAACATCAAATATTTGAGTATCTTGCTCTTGAATTTCTAGAGGTTTTTACCAATTAGCCTTTACTTGAGAATGTAGATTTTGATTCTTTATATTATCTAGTTATTTGGGAGGAACAACAAGAAGATATAGTAGTAGATGAAGATGATTATGACCATACATTACCTATAATTCTAGAAGATGGATCCACACTCCTTATGGAGGTTACAGTAGAAGTCAATTTGGGATCCCATGAGGATCCCAAAATTGTTTATCTTGGAGCTTCCCTTACTGAAGTGTAACATGAACATATTCTATCCATTATTAAGTATTAAATAGACATATTTTCATGGGCATACTCGGACATGCCAGGCTTAGACCTAGATTTAGTTGTGTATAATCTTGTTGTTCACCCTAATGCTAAACCAATCAAGAAAAAGTTGAGAAAGATGCATCCATTTAGGAACCAATTTTATCAAGCCACTATACTACTCTGAAGGGATTTCTAATATAGTACCAGTGAGTAAAAAGACCCCAATCATATGTGTTTATATTTTTTTTGCATGATATCAACAAATCATGCCCTAAAGATGATTTTCCTCTACCCAACATCGATATGATTGTCAACTCAACTATTGGTTATGAGATATTATCCTTAATGGATTGATTTTTTGGTTACAATCAGATCAAGATAGCCCCTAATGATCAGCATAAGACCGTGTTCACCACTCTATGGGGGACATTTTATTACCAAATTATTCCATTTGGTTTGAATAATGGTGGAGCCACATATCAGCATGTAATGACTATCATCTTCCATGACATGATGCATGACATTGTTGAGGACTATGTTGATGATATACTAGAAAAATCAAGAACAAAATCTAGACACCCTAACATTCTACAAAGAATATTTGAGAGGATTCATGTATATAAAGTCCACTTTAATCCTAAGAAATATATCTTTGGATTTGCATCAAGAAAATTTCTAGGGTTCATTGTATCACAACGAGGGATTGAAGTCAACCTTGAAAAGGTCAACACTATTATTGAAATGCCTCCACCACACAATCTTAAATAGTTTTGAGGTATACAAGGCAATATCTATTCTATATGTAGGTTCATTTATCAATTGGTAGATAAGTGCCACCCATTTACCCACCTATCAAAGAAAGTGCTAACATTTCAGTGGGATGAATATTGTCAGATAACATTTGCAAATATTATAACATACTTGGCCAATCCACCAGTCCTATGACCTCTAACATAAGGAAAGCCACTAATTCTATATATATCAGCCATAGAACATGCACTGGGGGCACTTTTGGCTCAATAGGAACATATAGTTTATTATTTAAGCCATACATTGGTAGCTTATGAACATAATTATATGTCTATTGAGAAGGAATGTTTATATATGGTGTTCACCACTCAAAAATTGTGAAATTATATGCTACAAAACAAAACTATTGTTATCACCAAGGTAGATCCTCTCAAGTTCATTTTATCTAAAACATCTCTCCAAGGATGAATGGCGAAATGGATTATGCTCCTCAGTGAGTTTTATATTGAGTACCATAATCAAAAGTAAATAAAAGGACAAGTTCATGCTAACCAACTTGTAGAAGCTCCTATTATAGCCACTCAACCTCTAAAATTTGACCTTCTAGAACAAGCATCACAAGCACCTGAATAGTGGACGCTCTATTTTTATGGATCCTTCACATCTCAAGGGTCTAGAGCTGGGATATTGTTGATCATGCCACAGGGGGATTTGATCCCCAAATAATTCCATATATAATTTTAGTGGTTAAATAATATGGCCAAATATGAGGCATTGGTTGTAGGGCTCCATCTTGCCATATAATGGGATATTTAAAGCTTAAAGGTATATGGAGATTCATAGATAATCATAAATTAGGCAACTAATCAGTATCAAAAAAAGGATGATAATATTTTTCCTTACAAGAAAATTATTAATAACCTCAAAACACATTTTAAATATCTATAGTTTGAGCAAGTTTTATGAGTCAACAACAGATCTATTGATGCCATGGCAATAATTGGTTCCATGATTCAAATGCATGGTAGTGCTAAAGAGTATCAGTTCTTGATTGAAAATTTTATTTAGTTAGCACATATTCTATCAGTTTCAGAGAGGATATGCACCATTGTTTATCTTAATCCCTCACCTAAGTTACCATGGTACCAAGATTTTTATAACTATTTCCATAGCCATGTATTTCCTTCCATCCTTTCCAACAACCAATAGAAACCATTCCTTCATCACTTAACATGTTATATCCTCCTTGGAAATATTCTTTATCGAAAAGGCTATGATGAAATGCTTCTTCATTGTTTATCTTTGCGAGAATCCAAGCTCACACTAAAGGAGGTTCATGAAGGAGTGTGTGGGGCCCATACCAATAGTGTAGTCCTAGCAAAGAAACTCCTTAGAACAGGCTATTATTGTCCCAAAATGGAGATAGATGCTTGTAATTATGTAAATAAGTGTGTTCCTTATCAGCACATGGAAACTTGATACATGCACCTTCCTTAATAATGCAACCAATTACAACATCATGGACATTCTCAACATGGGGTCTTAATCCCATTAGGAAAATTAACCCAAAATCTTCAGATGGCCATAAGCACATTTTGACTACAATCAAGTACTTTACCAACTGGATTGAGTCCATTCCTCTCACTTATGTCACTGGGAAACAAATAGTCAAATTCATTCATTACCATATCATTTGTCGATATGGCATCCCAACCCGTATTATATCTGATAATGGAAGATACTTTATGAACCAAGATGTTAAATATCTTTTTGCAAAATTCAAGATCAAGCATAAGAAATCCACTCCATATAACCTTCAAGGTTATAGACAAGTTGAGGCATCAAATAAAACCATTCTAGCCATCTTAAAAAATATTTTCAATGATGTTAGCCATAATTGGCACTTGCAATTCTTTCCTACCCTTTGGGCTTATAGAACCATTCATCACACCACAACTAGAGGTACTCCATATTTCCTTGTTTTTGGCACTAAAGCTATCATCCTAGTCAATATTGAGATCCCATTATTAAGAATATCACTAGAGTACATTGAAGATGATGAAGACTATAGAGCCTCACGGTTGCAAGAACTAGAACTTCTTAATGGTAAGTGTTTGGATGCCCTAGAAAATTTATAGGCCTATCAAAATAGATTATAGAGAAGCTAAAAAAATGCATTCTTCCTTGAGAATTTGAGATTGGTGACTTAGTTTTGAAAGAGAACCAGAAGAACATAAATGTTGAACCCAAAAAGAAAGGAAAGTTTTAGCCTAATTTGTTAGGACCATATATTGTCACATTGAACCATGGATCAAGAGCATACCAACTAGATAAACCTAATGGTGAGGAACTTTTAGAATCCATGAACATCATACACCTTAATATGTTATATGCATGAATAGCTTTGAACCATTTTCTACAAGACCACTGACTTGGGGGCAACCTGTGCTATCATAATTTTATCCCACCCTTTTATCTTATTGTGAACACATTTTATACTACCCTGGTCCACTTTTCATGATTATCGATAGTAAAGACCTTGAACCCTTGGCACTCTAAACACATTCTTCATCCTATTATGGAGTGTTCTCTTCAAGAAGCATATTATTTGTTTTTTCTAGGACATGTTATAAACATGAACACTTTTTATCCCTTGACCAATTATGATCTTGATTATGTCTCATGAACATTATGAACATCTTCAGCAATAGTTATACAAAGTATTTCAACTAGGATAATCTCATGTAACTTCAGAAAATTGAACAACCATATCTTCTTAGTGCTAGTATTTGTTGCTCTTTCTTATTTTATCAACAACCTCACTCTCACTAATTTCTGAGAATGGGGAATTATATCTGGCTTAGTTATCTTGTTATAACCTCTAATCTTAGGATCTACATCTCCTCAACTAGATGGTCCCACCTTGTACATATTTTATCCTAAAAACACCAAAAACATTATAAATACTTTAAAATACTAAAAACATCAGAACATGATCCATAAAGGAACTAAAACATTGTCTCACACTTCTATACATTTGTACATTCATGTTCCACCATCCCATGCTCTTACCATTTTGTGAGAAACTATTAAGTTTGAATGTTCTTACTATTTTAAAAGCATAAAAACACCAATTCATTTCATCTTGTCCCACACACTTACTATTTTTCAAGGTCATTATTTCTCATCTCATCAACTTCTTATTTGCCAGACCATTCTCATTTATTTGTTATATCTTCCATTTCTTCTATAACATTAATCATGTAGGTTTGATCATCATTTTTATTATATCCCATTTTTTGGGAGAACTACACTTGGATTGAAGTTCATGATGGAACATGCATCCATGGAACAATGTAGGTAGTATGCACTTGTCTTATACATCTGGAGTTAGCTCAACCAACCGCTTCCTATTCTTATCTTCCCCCATTTTTTATGTCATTGTTCCTCTTTAATTAGGGAATAATTATCATTATTATTTGTTATGATGTGGTGGAAATTAATGTCTCCAACACACATGCATGAACATTTATCTTTAAACTGCACTAACTTGGTTTTATTTGTGTGTTTATTTAATTGTTGTTTATTGTCTAGTTTTTTGTTTTCCTGTTTGGTCTTACTTCTTTGTGTTATTTTTCCTAGTACCCCTTCATGGTCCACATAGATCTTGATTATTCACATCTTGATATTATGTTATAAATTTGTTCTTTCCTTGATTTTCTACATTTTTGTTCCTACTTTAAATCTTGATTTTTAGTTAGGTTCATTTATGTTTGTCTTTTTCTTTGTTTTTGACTTTTTGTTTAAATGTAAATCATTGTAACTCTGGTTTTGGTCATTGTTTTACCATTATCCTTATTTATAAATATTCACATTTGAACTAGCTTAGTGAAATTAGAATCTTATATCATTCTAAGTTATTCATACTTATGATGCCTATTTTATATTTTACTATAGCAAGCACTTTGTGCTCAGGTCTCAAAGTCTTAACATCAACATTAGCTCTAATGAATGATTCTCAAAGAACACTTTGTAAAACCTAGGCTCATAATATGGAATTAGGATTTTAGGTAGGATGCATTTTAGGCTTCTTTATCTATGCTTAGAAGTGCATCTCTTTTCATACATTGTAATTCTAATCAATTCTTGGTCATTTTTCATCATTCCTCATTCCATTCTCTCCTAAACTTTGGTGAACTACATTGGCCTAAAGTTCATGTTGTAACATGAGTCCATGGAACTATGTAGGTAGTGCTCAATTTCTATTGAGGTTAGCTTGGCTATCTCCATTCTCATTTTCATATCTCTCATCACTTTGTGCATTATTATATGCTTGGTTTTATATGGCTTTCTAAGCCACTACACCATCACTTGTACGTTTGCACCTACTCTCTTTAACCTACCTTTTCAGTTATATCCTTGAGCTATTTTTGCTTTCCAATTTCCCATGTTGGGGCCCAACATATAAACCATGTCCAAATCAAATCATCTCTATACGGTAAAAATCATTATTTATTCTTTATCAATGATCAATATTTGCCCTACTGGGGCAAAACTATTTTATCATGATCACATTTGCTCTACCTGGGAGCTTCTTATTATCTTCTCTTTGGAGACCCCATTCTAGTGATGCTTCCCTTCCTAAAGTAGAATGTTTTCCCATTTTCTCTAATTCCAATCTCTCCACATTAAATCCCATGATGATAAAAATTTAGTGTGTAACTTGTCTCAGGATTGATAAATGTTGTAAGTGCACATCTTGTACTCTCAAATTGGGTATGTTTACAGTGTGTCCCTTACATTTATGTATTTTATCTTTCCCATTCCCCCTATTTCTAGGGCCTAATATACCTCTAATTATATTTTGATCATTGATGGTAATCACATGTGCAAGAATTTTCTCATCTGGATATGATCTATTCCATGGATTAATCTCTCACTTTCTCTCTCTTTTTGAGAGTCCATCCTTTTCTTCCATCCAAGTATGTCCTCTTGAGGGGGCATCATGGCTTTATTCCAATTTATTTTTGACAACTCTTTTCTTTGAAAATATTATACTTCACCTAAATGTCTCACTATGCCTACTCAAATAGGGGTAAAATGTAGACATCCAATTCCTAACACCATTTGTGTTGAAATTGTCAATCTTATTCGAATTGCACTCAAATGCACATTTTAGGTCAAAATCGATAAAACATGCTAAATGGTTCAAACTTATCATTTACAAGTGCCAATTTAGGTCAAAATATCCCTAAATGGGGGAATATAATTTATCGGCTAGCTAACTTTGATCAATTCATTTCGAGTCAAAATGATGATTTCGCTTTTGTGCTCTAGATCACTCTTTTCTTCTAATTCATTGATATGCATGACGTACCTTTATTATTTTTTATTGGTAACATCCTAAATGGGAATACAGTTTTGGTGCATCTAATGTCACCTTCTAATTCTTTTGTAGTTAAATTACAAATCAGTAATATGACTTTCTAACCATTTTGGTTAATTAAGGCCAATTTTCAAATAATTACACAAATGTTGATTAACATTGTTTAAGGCTAATTAATCCAAATCAAGATCTTAAGTAGATTTTCCATGAGAGATGTTTAATATTAATTTTTTTTAATTTTTTCTTATTAACTTCATCATTAGGTGACATCATTTCTTGGGAAGACATCACTAGGCCATGAATGCCACAAATATTAGGATTATGGGTCACCTATGACTAGTTAATGCCTCCCATGCCTCTTCAATGCCCCTTATTCTAAGGTCATGATGAAGATAATTATGGATTTAATTCCAAATATTAGGATTATCTATGGCCACACATCTCAATCTTGAGATGGATGGTTATGGTTTATCCTCACCAATCTCAAAAATATATAAATATAGAAGCCATGGACATGAATTTTAAAAGAATATTTAAAATTTATAATGTTAAATTGTTTCCACAAGGCTTGGCATTTGGTCATATATTTTGTTTTCAAACTTCATTGATAGGCTATTTTAGTGATTTGGAATCATGAGCCTAGGTTTTATGGAGTGTTCTTGAGGCATTGGAGGAGCTTACCACCATTGTTGACAAAGACAAGGATGTTTTATCAAGGGAGAACATTTTTTTGAGCCACATGGGTATGGTGAATCCATTTGGGAAGGTAATATGGTGTTACTTTCTTTAATTTGTTTCTTTCTATCCTTTTTAATTCTCATAGGAATAGATAGGCTTGGTTAGTTATTTATTTATGCATGTTTCATTATTTATGGACAAATTTTTGACAAACTTTCTTTTTAATCCTCTCTACAAGAATCATGTCTAAAATTGTTTATTCTTTATGTTTTCCAAGATTTGGAATATTTTTTGAAAATGTTTTAAACAAGGTATATGGTTTTATCCTTTCTAAACAAGGTGAGGACATACCAAAGAGACTATAATAGGTAAGGTGGCATAGTATGACACACAATTATAAGAATGATGTTCATGAATTACTCAACCTTTGGTAAAGTTGAAATCATACAAATTGGAAGAGGGTGTGAAAACTTGAAAATCCTAGAGTGTAGATAATACACTAATACATATATTTTTGAGATATGTCAATACCATAAAAGCTAGTTAAACTTTGACAAGTTGCTACTAGGAAACTAGAAGAAATCCCTTCAAATTAGGAAAGAGATAATATGAACCAAGAAACTTAAGATGTGGAAACATGCAATAATTCCTATGTATAAAAATAGAACCAAATGGGAAGCATAATGTTTCCACATGATAATAGGAATGGTAGTATAGAATATGTTCTAAAACTTAGAGTGTGAGTGATACAACTGATGACCCAAGTTCTCAATGGTGAGATAGATGATGAGTCCATAAATGTCCTTCAATCCAAATGGAAAATCAGACCCAAGTTCCCTCAAGTAAAGTGTACATGGTGAATCCAATTAACACATCAACCTTATGAAATTATAAAGGTGTAAATTTGAATTTGAAATATTAATGGACTTGAAGATAATTGGGAATTGATTTAGACTCAAATGGGTAGCATAACTTCTCTAATTAGATTATATGACATAATGTTTAAGATGACAAATTTGAACAAGGAAAAGATGATTTTCAATTCGACAACATAAAGCCTCCTTGTTGAATAAATTGGTGGACAATGTGTTTTGGTTATTATGCTTGTTTACAAGTAAGTTTTGACTCCAATGAAGGACCAAGAAATCTAAGACCAAAAGACCAATGCAACTAAGTAATCATCCAAATCCCTAAACTTAAAAGGTTTACTTTGTATTATTGAATTCCATATATATAAGTATACTTTGAAAGAAATTAATTGTTCATGTAAAATAAAAGCACATTATATAGTATGGTATTTTACACCCCCCTTCTTCCAAGTGACAATATGATGATATGGATCTTTGGGCTCACCCTACATCAACAATACTCCATGGTAAGTGGGGCTTTATAAAACTTACAATTTATAACCATCTAAAAAGTCCCAAGTGTGGATAATAGAAGGGATTCAACACATCAAGTTGATTCATAGAAAATGGCTTATTGTGAAAAGGTTTAGTACATTTCACAACCACTACATCTATCAATTACTTGGTGTAGTGCAATATCTTAAATGATCTTACATTTTAGGATGGCTTGCCAATAATGGAGATGGTTTAATTGCTCAAACCACCATCCTAGTGGGGAGATCCTAATTTTTATACCCCCCTATGGAGAGGGGTTGAAGACAATTTCAAGAGATGAAGCCTCAAATTAAAGCTTCTTTATAGAACTCATGGGAGGTAATGACATCCCCCTCATAAGCCAAAATGCATGAAATAAAATCTAAGTAAAAAGGATTTAGGGTTATTTTTAGATAACCCAAACCTTACATGTTTTGTGGAGAGCATAGATAACTTCTTTTTTATGCCCTGGACAAAGGTGCAATTATAATGAAAAGGCACTTTTAATCACCCAAGTTTCCTATAAGGGACGAGGGGAAAGCATACACATGAAATTATTTTTGCTCAAACAATCTAATAAATCAAGTGATAAATAACTTATACAAAAACAAAAATCTTTTGAAAATATTATAACTTTGAAGTGAGCTTGGATTTAAGCACTGAAATGAAGTGTTTGGTGATGTTCTTTGGCCCTTTGGCCTTAGTTTTCAATTTTGTTTCAAAAATAATCACAAAACATTCAAAATAAACATGCAATTTTCCTTTTCAACACCAAAGGAAAGGTTACTAATTCTTTTTAAACAATAAAAGGAAGTTTAAAAGACTTAGTTATGTTCAAAATATCACTTCTCCATGTAGGTCCTACATATAAAGTTAGATAGTCGTAGTTATCTTTGAAGCACTTTTTCTTTTGAAACAAGCAACCTTGGATTTCTTGCTCTTGGGTCTATGTTTTTTTTTAAACATAAAGACTGATGCTAGCCACTATTGACTGGTTCTAATTCCTGAAAGACCATCACCAACCATTATAGATAAAAAATGATTGATAATGGTCACTTATGACCTGAAGGCATGAATAGTTTTTGGAAAAAAGCTTGTTAGGATAAAATATCCAAAATATAAGCTTTTAAATTAATATTATGTTCAAACCAGAGACTTATAAAAACTCAAATTATTCAAGACAAAATTTAATAAATCTCCTAAATTTAAAATTTTAGACATATTTTCCCCTACAAGCCAACCAACTGTGGTTATCCCTAACTAATGTCGGTCAATTAAAATTATCACCGATCACGGTGTGAGCTGTGTGTGCACAAAAATGTGAGAAAGGTGGTAAAATAATCATAAAAAGTGTTGATAATGGATTTTTAATGACTAAAATGGAAATGTAAAATTTATAAGATGTCTTCCTTGCTTGAATGGATGTTATGGTCCCAATGGGCATGCAAAAATGTAGTGTTGAATTAAAAAGAGGATTAGTTCAAACATTAGTCATGAAAATTACAAAAGAATGCATAAATAACTAGTTACAATCTAGGTCAACATATTCTATGGGGTTTGCAAGTGATAATAAGAAGAAATTGAAAGAAAGTGCATATGCATATTACCTTCCCAAGTGATTACACCATCCAAAATTGATTCCAATAATGTTTTCCCCCTTAATTTAGTGTTATTAACTTTGTCAACAATGGATTCCAAGGTCCTCCATTATCTCAAGATCACCATGCATAATCTAAGCTCAAGATAATAAATCTAATATATGTTTATCAAATTAATATATCCTATTGAAAATAAAGCATGGTAATCAAACTACATAAATGACTTGTGAAGATAATATTGCACTATAGTTTTACATAATTTAAGCTTAAATATGATGTTATATGCCCTTCTATTTATAGATTTTTCAAATGGGTCAAGATAAACCATGACTGTCCATCTCAAGATTGAGATGTGTGGCCATGAATTAATATAATATTTGTAATTAAATCCATAAATATCCTCTTAATAATTTAGGAGGAAGGGGCATTAATGAGACATGGGTACCTATAAACCTGATATTTAATGCATTTATGGCTTATGGATGCCACCCCAGTGATTATGTCATTAGGTGATATTGATATTCATAATAATTTTCCAATAAATAAATATTCAATTTACTCCATGGAATTCTTATTTAAGTTCTTAATTTGGTTTAATTTTCCTAATTAAGATTAATCAAATTTAGTGTAATTATTTAAAAAATGGTGCACAATTAATCAAAATGATCATAAAGTCATATTACTAGGTCATAATTTGACTTGAGAAGAATCAAGAGGTGATGTTAGATCCATACAGACCATGATCCCATTTACGATGTTCCCTACACAAAATAACAAAAGCACATGATGTGTGCTTATGAATTAGAAGAAAAGAGTGATCCATAGTACCACAAGGCTAAATCATCATTTTGACTCGAAATGATTTAATAAAATCTAGGAATCACATAAAATGCATTACCCCATTTAGGGATACATAGGCCTAAATCAAAACTTGTACACAACAAGCTTGAACCATTTAACATGTTTAAGTGATTTTGGCCTAAATTGAGCATTTAAGTGTATTTCAAATAATATTGAAAATTTTAACACAAATGATGTTAGGAAATGGATTTATATAAGGACAACATGATAAGTTCACTCCTTTATGAATTGAACAATATCATATAACAAAGATTTTAGGTAATAATGCCTTCCAGTTGAAATACCTCTAAGATAATGACCTTGCATTTCCAATCAATAGATGGTTTCTAAAGCACTATTTCATGGATAATCCAACTAGAGATGTCACAGTATGACCATAAGTGAAGGTTATACATGTAGGATTATAATAGATTTATTTATTTGTACCTTAGATTTAATACTTTTTAGTGTAATTTGTATGCTTTCTACAATTAGTATTTCTTTCTTTCTACTTTTACTTTTAGTAAATTAGTTGTTTTATTTTAATTCAATTAATTATTATGCTTTCTAGATTAGTTTTCTATAACTATTAAAATACCAACTTATTTTCTACATGGATATTACAAAATAACTTATAAAATCAAGGGGATGATTCATAAGGATGCACCATTGGTCATTATAATTATTCACTTTGACAGTACTAGAGCTTCCATATTTAAGGTACATGTCATGATTGAATTAGGTCTTACTTTGATTGGATTAGTTTACTAGACCTCTAGGATTTAATTTGATATAATCATCCGAATTTTAGAAAGACTTTCCATTTCCAAAAATTAATTTCACTATAACATTCTAAAACTTAGATCAGTGATAATAAACATATAATTAGATATACAATGGCATGGACCTATTGATCAAAATAAAAAATTTATACATACAACTAGCCAATATCGGTTCCCAACCTTTCTTCTATCTATGTTTCAAAAATAACTCTATCATAAAAAATGATAGAAGATGGGTGATTCAATAAATATCTACCAGAGATATGGATGCTAGTCTTACAAGTCTTTGAGTAAAATTAGAGGTACCTCTATCAAGGCCATAAATGTGTGGTTGGCAGTAGAGAAATACCTTGGATTTATTTACTATTTAGTTACAAAATTTGATACCAAAATGAAACCTAAAGTTTCTACCCAAGATTTTGTTAAAACTCTCATAATAAGTAAATTTGAATATATAAAATCACAACTTAGATCTAAGGAATGAAAAGGTTTAGTATGTTTCATGAGGAAGTAGGAGTTTGTTTAAAGGTCTAGTTTGTTTATTCACTTCTTGTTAAGGATGAATTTTTGTTATGTTGTGTTACTAAGATTATGGGTTCTTAAAATACTCATGTTTAGTTTCTCTTATGACTCATCATTTTTTGTACCCTAATGTACACACCCAATTTTAAAAATTCAAACGTAGACCAATTATTTTTGAAAATATTTATTTGGGGTCCTATAAACCTTAAGAATCCATGATATGAATTTTCTCATGTAAAATTATAAGGTTGTCTTTAGAAGTCTAAAGTTGTAATAGTTTGAATTATGAAAATCAAAACATGAAAGAATATTTTGAATTATCATTTACCTTACATTTTCATATTTACCTTAAAACATTTTACACTTTTTTTTATGGACTAATATAACTAATGTTCTCATTCTAGTGTTTCTATGTTTTCTTTCAAATGACTGCAACATTATCATCATAGACTTGTTAATAATTCACGATCAGGTCCTGCCCTTATTGTACAAAATAAAGACAAGTGGAATCACCATGTTACTCAGAGCCTTTAACTTTCATGTAAAATTTTTAAGTCTTTCAAGTCCCTGATCTTTGATATTTTGATATGTGACAATCATACATTTCATGGAATCTTCTATATTTAAATAAAATTTTAATTATTCAAAGTCTCTAAGCCCCGAGAGAATGCCACATGACACTTTTTCATTACACAAAACCCTAAAAGCTTTAAAAGTAAAATTAACGATACAATAGTTTCAAGCTTTTGCATCCCTATAATATAAGGGTCCCAAGATTATAAGTTTTGAGCATAATATTTTTGTCAATCTAAAAGCATTGAAGGATCAACACATTATAATAGTTCCAAGCTCTTATGGTCTTGAGAAATTAATAGGTGGTAGATTTAAATTAACTCAAAACTATGGAAATAACACATAGCTATAATGGTCATGATTCCCTATGGTCTAATACCTCTAACATTTTGATATTTGAGAAGATGATGAGTGGCACAATTCTATTGGACTAAAGTTTCAAATAAGATACAATTAGTCAATGAACTAATCATACCATAGCTTTAAGTCTCCCTGACTTTGAGCCCTCAAGATCACACTACATGTCAACATTCTATGACACAAATAATTTACACAGACATACATTATCCAAAAGGATCAAATTTATATACTCCCATGCCTTAATTCCCCTTAGGCCTGAGGTTACTTCACATGGCACAATTACATTAACTCATGTCCCCATGGTATATAAAGTGATTATGCAAATTTAAAGGCACAAATGAATGAAAATTGGACAAATGTCACAATATGGGAGACACATGATCAAAGTAGACATAAATGAGTTTGTTAAGAAGGAAAATAAGTGGGTAAGTGATAATTTGACAAATACTTTGAACACGATGACTAGACACATGAAGTTATCAAATAGTTTCCATTTAACAAATAAGTAATCCTACCAAAGTTGACTGACACATTCAAATTGAATTAAAAATGAAATCAAAATTCATTAATTTCAATGAATTAACATTAATTGGGCATTCATGACATATAAATTGGATGATATATGTAAAACATAAATGAAGGGCAAGTCCTACAAGCTCTCCTAAAACCACAAGGCCTAATTTTCTAGTGAATTTATAGAGAATTTTCATACAAGAAGTAAACAAACTATATGGCTCATAATCACTAAAATGGCTTCCTCTTTGAAATTAGTACATGTCCAATCCTTCTTTACATACTCTTGCATGGTACATGAGGAATATATGGATATATTATTTGATAAGAGTGCTTCAAGTTCATATTTCCATTCTAATCAAAACTTTGGAACTTAATGAACTCAATGGTTCCTTCCTCTATAAAAATATAATTACTTGAAGATGAAAATAAATACGTTAATGACCTACTACCTCTCAAAACTATAAGAATTTATCAAGCTTGAATAGAAAAACCTAAGATAATCCCCCAGATCGATATGCTTCAATATTTATTTTTTAATAAAACATGTGTTGGAGACTACCTACATATCAAGAAAGGAAAGAATGTAATTTCTTATATCTCTGCCATTAAAAATATATATTAATATACCCTTTCTTAATATTTCTTATAATGAAGTCTTGGGTAATTCATGATTTAAATAAAATATAGTATATGGAAAACTCAAATAATCGCTACTAAAAATCCAAAGATTAAATACTAAGGGATCCCTCCTTTCCAATGTAATTATCAAATTTATACCAGGGATGTGTAGACATCCAATTTCTAACACCATTTTTGTTGAAATTGTCAATCTTACTCGAATTGCACTCAAATGCACATTTTAGGTCAAAATCCATAAAACACGCTAAATGGATCAAACTTGTCATTTACAAGTGCCAATTTAGGTCAAATTATCCCCAAATAGGGCAATACAATTTATGGGCCAACTAACTTTGATCAATTCATTTCAAGTCAAAATGATGATTTTGTCTTTTGTGTTCTAGATCACTCTTTTCTTATAATTCATTGGTGCACACCACGTTCCTTTATTATTTTGTGTTGGAAACATCCTAAATGGTAATATAGTCCTAATGCATCTAAATTTACCTTCTAATTCTTCTCAAGTCAAATTACAACTCAATATTATGACTTTCTGACCATTTTGATTAATTAAGGGCCAATTTTCAAATAATTGCACAAATGTTGATTAAGCTTGTTTAAGGCTAATTAATCCAAATCAAGAGCTTAAGTGGATTTTCAATGAGAGTTGTTGAATATTTATTTTTTAAAATTGATTCTTATTGACTGCATCATCAAGTGACATCATTTCTTGGGAAGACATCCCTAGGCCATAAATACCACAACTATCAAGATTATGGGTCACCCATACCTAGTTAATGCCTCCCATACCTCTTCAATGATCCTAATTCCAAGGTCATGATGAATATAATTATTTATTTAATTCCAAATATTAGGATTTTCCATGGCCACACATCTCAATCTTGAGATGGACGGTCATGGTTGATCTTGACCAATCTCAAAAATTTATAAATAGAGAGGCCATGAACATCATTTCTAAGTTATTTTGGTGCTATGTTATTATGCTCAAATATATTCAAAAGGATTTGCATTAGATGATAGATTTTTCTTGCAAGCTTCAATGATAGGCTAGTTTAGTGATTTGGAATCAAGATCCTAGGTTTTATGGACTGTTGTTGAGGCATTGTAGGAGATTACCACCATTGTTGACAAAGACAAGGATGCTTGATCAATGGAGAAAATGTTTTTTGAGCCATATAAGTATGGTGAATCCATTTAGGAAGGTAATACAATGTTGATTTATTTCATTTGTTTCTTGTTATCCTTTATAATTCCCATAGGAATAGATAGGATTGGTTAGTTAGTTCTTTATGCATGTTTCATTATTTATGGACTAATGCTTGACTATCTTGATTTGTAATCCTCTCTACATATTGGCATGCTCGGTGGGACCAGATGCATCTCACACATAAATAAAATCACTTTACAACTCTAAGATATCCATTTGGACCCTAAAAACTCATGCAAATTGATTTTTTTATTTTATTTTCCATTTTTGTTTGCCATGGTTTTTCACTATAATCAATTTTGGCAAGTGATACCAACATCGATTACCTAGCTTAACTAAAGTTGGTTAGCAAAACCAACATCGGTTAGGTCTCGTTAGCAAAAATAACCACCGTCAGTTGTAATAATCGATGTCAGTCACTATGTTTTTCAAAAACATAGACCCGAGAGATACTTTTTCAAAGTTCATTATTTCAAGCTAAAAAGAGCTTCAAAGCTAAAGGACATGCTGACATTTTTATTGCAAGAACAAGTTTTTACTTTGACAAAAACATGTTTAAATCACATCTTGCATGCTTAAAAATCAATTAGGAACTATGTTTTGGTGTTTAATAAAAAAATCATATGTTTTGGTAAATGTTTCAAAGTTTGCAACTAAGACCAAGGGGTCAAATGAACACCACCAGACATTTTATTTGGATTTAAAAATTGAACAAAGTTGTCAATTTTTATTTTCAATAGTTGTTTAATTATATTTTGTTTGGCAAAAAGAGGAATTTTGCATGTTTGCTCTTCCATTTATCCCCTTTAGGGAACCTTTGGAATCAAAATCTCCATTCTTATTTCAAATAGCCTAGTCCAAGGCTTAGAAGGAATGCCACCTAAAGCACTCCCTAAAAACTCACCAAAGTTTGGGTGATCTTGAAAATGACCCTAAAGTCTTTTTATTTTATGCTTTCTTTATTTTCATGCAAACTTGGATTGTGAGGGGGATGTCATTACATCCTATGATTTATTTAGGGAAGCTTTGACCCAGGGTTTCACCTCCTAGAATTGACTTCATTTGAATCTTTTGGAGTTGCACATGGGACATATTTGCATTTGGACATCACACTACACTGAGTGAACAATAGGATATAGTGGTTGTAAAAAGGACTAGCCAATGTCGCAATCACTCAATTTCTATGCTTGTATTTTACATCATTTGATGTTAACATCATTGTGCAATTGATTTCCCTAGAATGATCTAAACCTTGCTAGTTTAGTAGACCCCACTTTGCCATACCTTGTCAGTTTAGACTTAAGATGTATGTTTTTTGTTGTTAGCTTACTTGGTCTTTATTTGTGTCTAAAACTACTACTTAACTCAATGAACTTAACCAAAACACATTGTCCTTAATTTTCTTGAAAAAGGGAGGCATTACACTGTCCAAATGAAACATCCATCTTTTCCTTGTTTAAATTCTTATCAAAAGCTTTATGTCATGTCATCCACATTAGAATAGTCATGATACCCAATTGAGTCTAGATCTTCTACCCTATGTGTTTAAATCCTTCATTTATAATCCAAATTTAAAATTGAACCTTTTTGAGTTCTAAATGTTGGTGTGTCAAAGTGGGTTCACCATTTTTGTACTAAGCTTGTTTTAACTTGGGTTCAATTTTCCATTTGGATTGAAGGTCATTTGTTAAGACTCAAAATCATATTATCATCTTGGTAGACTCAAGACAACTTGTGTATCACTCATGCTTTGGGTCCTAGAATATATTTTATCCTACTATAATCATGTGGTGACATTGTGATGCCTATTTGGTCCTAGCTTTATACTTAGTGATTCATGTATGTTTTTACATCTTGAGTTGCTTAGTTCAGTTCATCTTCTTCATAATCCAAAGAAGTTTCTTCTAAAATTCTAGGGTTAACTTGTTAAATTTGAAACTAGATTTTGTAGTGTGGTTGTATCACAAAGATCTAGGCTTTGGTGTACTATTTTTCACCTTGGGTATTTGAGTTACCTTAATCTCTTCTGATCTATATGATTTCAACTTTACCAAAGGTTGAGTAAATTTTTGAACCAAATCTTCTAGATTGTACGTGGTCTCAAGCCACCCTCCCTTATAGTTTCATTGGTACCTTGGTTATTTGTTTAAAAGATATCCAAAGCATACTTTTATTAGTTGCCAAACATTGATCCAAATTTAGTCAATACACAAAGTAGCTCTTTTGAAACATGACTCAAAGGGTCACTCATAGTGGGGCCTCTTATCACCTTAATTATGAGGATGTGTAATTTTATGATGGTCAAGATAACCCCATTTTTTAATAATATCCCTGCAATAGTAGGATTTGAAGATGATTACAATGGATATCAACCCCAAGAAGATCAAGATGAATCCCTTCTTAGATTAATAGAATCAGGTGCTAGACTACCTTCTGACTTTCTTACAAAACAATTACATACCTTAGTTAGAGAAGGAGAACAATGATGGAAAGATTAATCTTTTTCACAAATAGATATACCTTCTTCCTCTAACAAAGGAAATGAAATACAAATAGAGTAAAAACTCATAAATCCATATCTTCTAGCTAAGATCAAGATAATAAGTCAATGATATGCAGATCAAATTATCATAGACTTAACTAACTCCCTAGTTTCTACTTCAATTCATAATAATTCTTCAAAATAACAAGGAAATGTGGTTGGAAGTATGAAATAAATATTAGATGAGAAAATTACCATAGTGGATCAAGGTAATCTAAACAAACAGTTAAATTCATAAGAGACTTTACAAAATGTTCCATTTAACACAAAACATATATTATTCAATCATTAAGAACTTATTATTAATTTACAAACTTATAAACCCAAACATTCAATCCAAACTGAGGAAATCCCTCAAGACAACTTGGCTATTTTTTTCAACCAACCCAAATATTGGTAAATAAACATAGAAATTTCCAAAGTTAGAAAAGTATGAAATAGCCAAATTTAGGGAATGTTTTACAAACAAAGAATCAATGGCCTATGTTCTCAACTAAGGGAGTGAATCAGAACCAAGTTATGGATCAAAAGGTATACACTCCCTATAGATCCACACAAAACTAGGGGCACATTCCACCCTAACAACAACAAAACTAGTGGCACATTCCACCCCAATAGTAACAACACTAGGGGCACATTCCACCTCAACAACAAAAAGAACATAAATTCCACCCCAATAACAACAAAACCCGAGGCACATTCCACCTTAACAACATCTTATCTAATACATAAATTCACTAAACATAAAAGAATGTAATTATATGAAGGAAATTGTCTAAATATTGGAGATGAATAATAGAGTTAAAAAGTACAAATTTGATGAGATATACCCATACCCATTTGACTTATCTATTCTCCAAAACCCCTTTTCACCTCATTTTGAGGCACCTAAGTTTGACAAGTATAAAGGGAAAGGAGATATATGTGAACACATATAAGCATTCTTCATCTTATGCCAATAGGTTGCTTATAGTAGTGAGTACTTACTATGACTATTTTTATGAAGTTTAGCGGGATAAACTTTTGATTGGCTACTTAAACTACCCAAGGGATCAGTTACAGATTGGAATGACTTAACAAAAAAGTTTGTTAATCATTTCTCATACAACATATAACATCAATTGATCATTATTGACCTATGGAAATCCAAGTGACATGATGGTGAAAGTTTCACTGCATATTTGCAAAGGTGGAGAGCATTGGCAAGTTGCTTTCAACATAATTTACCAGACAAACAATTGGTTGATATCTTTACACAAAATTTACATCCTAAAGTTGTACATAATCGATGGTTAGATTGTGATAACTCATTTGAAGAAATTATTGACAAAGGAGTGCAGATTGAGAAGGCTCTTATTCCTAGAGGCCTTGTTAAAATTTTTGCACAAGGTTAGGCATCTAATAAGACTAAATCACTAGCTCAAATAGTTATGCAGGATAAGCCTAAGAGCTTTAGCAAAAATAAGAACATGGTTAGAAATGGGTTGATATAAATAAGACATGTACAAATAGTATAGGTTATCCCTCCTTCAAATGTACAATTAACTCCCCAAAATCCACTACCTACTTTATAAAGACAACATCCATGAAGGACATTTCATAATAATTGTAGAGTCTTTATCAAGTTAGGATAATTGGTTGAAATAGTGTTAAAAAATCTCATTATAGTTAATTTAATTATATGGCTAGTATCAAAGTCATTTCCTCAAGATCAACCAAAACTAGATTGGTACAAAGAGAATTAATGGTGTAATTTTCATCATGTTGCTGGTTATGGTGCATATTATTGCATTCACTTATGACATATTATTGAGGACTTTATTGAAAGTAGTGAACTGTAAATTAAGTTAGCCCCTAATCATGACACAAATTAGGATATGGGAATCTAAAAAGACCCCTTTCCTCTAGATGATCCACCACTACCAAGAAATAATCAAAATGGTCACAATCAAGGATAGAGGCAGAATCAGAACCAACAATAAGATCATAATTGTAATGAGCATAATTGAGATCATAATGCCCACACTAATAATGTGGCTTATAATAATGTACCTTATGACTATAATAATATTGTGGGATGCATTTTTTTAACCTATATTGCGACTATTACTATAAAAATATGTAGCCAATCTCATGTTCCTCATAACACATGACCCATCATTATAAGGTTAACACCATCTCCCTCTAGTAATACCATGATGAGTTTGCATCATCATGTTGCTACTCCATTTTCACAAGTTAGTAGTCCTCAAAAATACTACCATTCTTCTAATTATAAAGGCTCCTCACTGACCTAAAGTTATAACAATATAGTTAGTCACCCATGAGTCACTATCCAAGACCCTCTGCCTCACTCTTCTAATTATAATGACTCCTTGCCACCTCTAGGTTGTGTAGTTATAACTAGATGCCCACAAGTTACCATCTAGGGACCTTCATCCACTTCTTTCCATAAATCCAATGAGAACATTATTCCAATGGTTTCAAAGTTGAATATTGTCCCAACAAAGACTAAACTAGTTTAATCCATATTTCAAAGACCTTATAGTATAACGGATCAATTAGATAAAACCCCTACACAAATTTCAATATTAAAACTCTTACATACATATAATGTCTATAGAGCCATATTCAACAAACTTTTTCAAGAGTCTATTGTGCCTAATGATATAAACCTTTAATACTTATAGAACCTAATTGGAAATTTGTCTTCATTTTGGCAAATTACATTTGATCAAAAAGATGTTTCCACCCTTGGCCCAAACCATAATAACCCATTATACATTGATATAATTATTATGGATCACAAGATCAAGTAGGCTCTTATAGATAATGGTTCAGGGTCAAACATCATATCTCTTAAATTAATATGATGATTAGGTTACATGGATAAAGATATTTAGCTAGAAACTATTACAATCAAGGCTTACAACAACACCGAGAGGGAGTCATCTAGTACAATTTGGTTTTCAGTGATGGTTGGGTCTATTTGTCATCACACATTATTCCATATTGTATATATTGAGATTCCTTATAACATACTTCTTGGTCATCCTTAGATCCATGCAGTACAGGTAGTTCCATCTACTCTTCACTAGTGCCTTAAGTTTGCCCATGATGGGATCGAGGTTACTACTCCCACTGATCAACAACCCTACCAATATTGAAAACATATTGAAGTAGAGTTTTATAATTATAACTATTGCCTAGGTTCAAAATTCATTGCAAATAAGAACAAATCCATTATTTCTCATCCATCTCCATCTAATTATGTATACCCTAGTGATCTAGCTTCTACTTTTGCTGATACATTTCCTACAACTTTGCCCAAAAAGGTTATTATTAAATATGTAGGCATTTATGCGTATCATCTAAAGCACATCCTCCACATTAAAAAATTATCAAAATCTCTTGAAACATTGGGTAAGCCTAAAAATTTCCAGTCTCCTAACAGACCTGATTAGATTTGGCAACCAAACAAAGCAACCAAAAGCTCTTGTGGTTTTTGTACCTATAATTGCATGAAATAATGATCAAGAGGTTTTTACTGAAGGAGATTGGTTATATTCTGAAGGCCTAATGGATTATTTTTAGAATCCAAACTATCCTATCCCTAACAAGATAATGGATCATCTTGACTATGTAGTGAAAGGCCTGAGTCCATAGGTGCAAGGAATTTTAGAACCCTTATCAGCTAGAGTTATCAACTAGAATCATGGTCTTAGATTTAAACCACTAGAGGTTAACCATATAACATTTGGTAGTGACTCTTTTGAAGTGACTAGTAATGAGACTCCTAGCAGTGACATAACATCCCATTATAGCCTTTTCAATGAGTTTGTTGACCCAAATTGGTTTGATTCAAATGCCATATTGACCATAACACTTATTGGAGCTTCCCATCTTGAAGCAAAAACCCTTCCTAGTGGTACTTCCCTTCTTGAACTAGGACATTATATCTTTACCATTGGTGCTTCCCATCCTAAAGCAAACCCTCACTATAACCTATGTGTTTGTCATCCTGAACTCATAGATTGGGATCAGAAAAATTTGGTCATATGCCTCGATGAGTTTCAAAATGAAGAATCAATTACAAAATACATGGGACTATGGGATACATTCCCCATTACTGATCATAAGTAGGGTTTTGATTTTTCACTAGATTATTTTGCCTACTTTAGAGAGAAGGCAAACTTTCTTGGTCATAATAAAGAATAAACATCAAGATCATTAGGTGAAAACCTCTTTGAGGAACTTGTTGATCAGGGAAAAAGTAAATAAAGACAAGCCTTTAAGTGAAAACCTATTTTAGGCACTCCCAAGTGGGAAATTTTGATCATCCCCTCAAGATGATCAAAATTATAGCTAGCCCAAGTTCCATAGCTAGTACAAGCATCTCTTCAAAATAACATCAAATATTTGAGTATCTTGCTCTTAAAATTCTAGAGTTTTTTGCCAATTGGCCTTTACTTAAGAAGGTAGATTTTGAATCTTCATATTATCTAGATATTTGGGAGGAACAACAAGAACATATATTAGAAGAAGATGATCAAGACCATACATTGCCTTCAATTTTAGAAGATGCATCCACACTCATTATGGAGGGCACAATAGAAATGAATTTAGGAACCCATGAGGATCCCAAAATTGTTTATCTTGGAGCTTCCTTACTGAAGCAGAATGTGAACATATTATATCCATTTTTATAGATTATATAAACATCTTTAAATGGGCATATTCTGACATCCTAGGCTTGGACCTAGATTTGGTGATGCATCATCTTGTTGTTCACCCTGATGCTAAACTAGTCAAGAAAAAATTGAGAAATATGCATCCATGTATCACCCTTTTGGTTAACATCGAGTTATAAAAGTTGTTAGGAGCCAATTTTATCAGACCACTAGATTACTCTAAATGGATTTCTAACATAATGCCAATGAGTAAAAAGACCTCAAGCATACATGTTTGTACTGATTTTCATGATATCAATAAAATATATCCCAAAGATGGTTTTCCTCTACCCAACATCAACATGATTTTTGACTCAATTGATGGGTATGAGATGTTATCCTTAATGGATGAATTTTCCAATTAAAATCAAATCAAGATATCCCTCAAGGATCAATATGAGACCACATTCATCACTCCATGGAGGACATTCTGTTACCAAGTTATGCCATTTGTTTTGAAGAATGTTGGAGCCACATATCATTGTGCAATGACTGTCATCTTCCATGACTTGATGCATGAAATTTTTGAGGACTATGTTGATGTTATACTAGCAAAATCAAGAACAAGAGATGGACATCCTAACATTCTATAAATAATATTTGAGAGACTTCATGCATATAAAGTATGCTTGAATCCTAAGAAATGTGTTTTTAGAGTCACATCAAGAAAATTTATAGGGTTCATTATATCGCAATGAGGGATTGAATTCAACCCTACAAATTTCAATGTTATTATGTAAATGACTCCACCAAAAAATCTTCAATAATTGTGAGGTCTACAAGGTAAGATCCATTATATACACAGGTTTATTTCTCAATTAGTAGATAAGTGCCACCCATTTACCCACCTCTTACAGAATGGGATAACATTTTCATTGGGATGAATATTGTCAGATATCATTTGTAAAGCTTAAAACATACTTGGCCAATCCATCAATTTTATGACGTCTGACACAAGGAAAGCCACTACTTTATATATCAGCCACAAAACATGCACTGGGGGCACTTTTGGCTCAACATGATGATTGTGGTAAGGAACATGTGGTTTATTAATTAGTCCACATATTGGTAGCCTATGAACAAAATTATATGCCTATTGAGAAGGCATGTTTATCTATGGTGTTCACCACTCAAAAATTGTGACATTATATGCTAAATAACAAAACTATTGTCATCACCAATGTAGATCCTCTCAATTTCTTCTTATCTAAAATAAATCTTTAAGGATGCATGGGTAAATGGATTATACTTCTTAGTGAGTTTGATATTGAGTACCAAAATTAGAAGGCAATCAAAGGATAAGTTCTTGCTGACCAACTTGAAAAAGCTCCTAGTATGGCCACTCAACCCCTCAATTTTGACCTTCTAGATATTATATCATGATGATAGAATAAGCATCACAAGAACCTAAATAGTGGACACTCTATTTTTATTACTCCTTCACATTTTAAGGGTTTTGGGTTGGCATACTATTGGTCATGCCATAGGGGGATTTGATCCCTAAAGCATTCCATATACAATTTTAGTGTACAAATAATGTGACTGAATATGAATCATTAGTTATAGGGATCCATCTCACCATGAAATGGGATATTCAAAGATTAAAGGTCTATGGAGATTCACAACTAATTATAAATTAGATAACTAATCAGTATAAAAAAAGAGATGATAATCTTGTTCCTTACAAGAAAATTGTTGATAATCTTAAAACACATTTTAAATCTCTATAGTTTGAGCAAGTTCTATGAGTCAATAATAGATTTGCCAATGCCATGGTAACAATCGGTTCCATGATTAAAATGCATGATAGTGCTAAAGAGTATCAATTCTTGATTGAAAATCTTATTCAACCATCACATATTCTATCAGATTTAGAGAGGGTATGCACCATTGCTAATCCTAATCCCTCACCTGAGTTACCATGGTACCAAGATTTTTATAACTATTTCCATATCCATGTATTTCCTTCCAACTTTTCTAAAAACCAACAAAAACTATTCCTTCATCACTTTACATGTCATATCCTCCTTAAAAACATGATTTATCGAAAAGGATATGATGGAACATTTTTTCATTTTTAATCTTTGGGAGAATTGAAGTTGGCACTAAAGGAGGTTCATGAAGGAATGTGTGGGGCCCATTCTAATGGTATAGTCTTATAAAATAAACTCCTCAGAATAGGATATTATTAGCCCAAAATGGAGATAGATGCTTGTAATTATGTAGCTAAGTATATTCCTTGTCAGGAGCATGGTAACTTGATACATGCACCTTCCTTGCCATTGTAGTCGATTATAACACCATTGCCATTCTCAACATGGGGTCTTGATCTCATTGGGAAAATTAACCCAACATCTTCAAATGGCCATAAGCACATTTTAACTAAAACTAAGTAGTTTACCAAGTGGATTGAGGCCATTCCTCTCACTTATGTTATTTGGAAATAAATAGCCAAATTAATTCATTACCATATCATCTGTCAATATAACATCCTGGCCCGTATTATATCTGATAATGGAAGATCCTTTGTAAACCAAGATGCAAAATCTCTTTGCACAAAATTCAAAATCAAGCACAATAAATCCACTCCATATAACCCACAAGGCAATGAACAAGCCGAGGCATCAAATAAAACCATTCTAGCCATCTTAAAGATGATTGTCAATGATGTTGGACGTAATTACCACTTGTAACTCTTTCCTACCCTCTAGGCTTATAGAACCAATCATCACACCCCAACTGGAGCTACTCCATACTCCCTTGTTTTTGGTACTAAAGTTATCATCCCAATCGAGATTGAGATCCCATCATTAAGAATATCATTTGAGCACATTGAAGATGATGACAACTATAGATCCTCATGGCTAAAATAACTAGAACTTCTTGATGGTATGCATTTGGTTACCCTAGAAAACTTGCAAGCCTATCAGAAAAGATTGTGAAGAAGCTAAAAAAAATGCATTCTCCCTCGAGAATTTGAGATTGGTGACTTAGTTCTGAAAGATAACTAGAAGAACATGAATGTTGAACCCAAAAATAAAGGCAAGTTTCAGCCTAATTGGTTAGGACCGTATATTGTCATAATGAACTATAGATTAGGATCATATCAACAAGCTAAACCTAATGGTGAAGAACTTTCAGATCCCATGAACATTGTACACCTTAAGAGGTTCTACTCATGAACAAATTTGAACCATTATCTATAAGACCCCTAACTTTGGGGAAAATTTTTCTATCATAATTTTATCCCACCCTTTTATCTTACCTTGAACACATTTTATACTACCCTAGTCTACTTTTCATGATTCTCCATAGTAAAAGATTTGAACCCTTGGCACTCTAAACACATTATTCATCCCAATGTGGATTGATATCTTTAAGGGGTATATTCTTTGTTATGTCTAAGGCATGTTATAATTTTGAACACTTTTTGTCCCTTGACCAATTATGATCTTGATTATGTCTCATGAACATTATGAACATCTTTAGCAGTAGTTCTAAAAAGCAATTCATCTAGGACCATCATGTGCAACTTCAGATAGGTAAACAACTACATCTTCTCAGTATGAGTATTTTCTTCTCTTTCATTTTTATCAAGAGCCTCATTCTCATAAATTTTTAAGCATGATCTATTGAAATTGAGTTAGTTATCTTATTCGAACCTCTACACTCAGGATGTGCATCTCCTCAACTAGATGGTCCCACCTTATCCCAAAAACACCAAAAACATTAAAAATACTTTGAAAATACCAAAAACATTAGAACATGATCCACAAAAGAAAACATTTTCTCACACTTATGTACATTTTTACATTCTCATTCCACCATCCCATGCTCTCGCTATTTTATGAGCAACTGTTAAGTCTGAAAACTCTCACCATTTTGTGATTAATTGTTAACTTTGAATGCTCTTGACATTTTTAAAGTATAGAAACACCAGTTCATTTCATCTTATCCCATGCACTTGCCATTTTTTAAGATCATTCTTTTTCATCTCATCCACTTCTTGTTTGTTAGACCATTCTCATTTATTTATTATATCTTCCATTTATTCTATAACATTAATCATGTTAGCCTGATCATCATTTTTTCTATCCCATTTCCTGGGTGAGCTACATTGTCCTAAAGTTCATGTTGGAACATGCATCCATGGAACTATGTAGGCAACATCCACTTGTTTGATACATCTAGAGTCAACTCAGCCAACCCCTTCCTTTTCTTCTCTTCCCCTTTTTCATATATCATTATTCCTCTTTAATTAGGGAACAATTTTCATTGTTCTTTGTTATGATTTGGTGGAAAGTAATGCCTCTATCACACATGCATAAATATTTATCTTTAAACCACACTAACTTGGTTTTTGTTTGTGTGTGTTTATTTGAGTTTCTTAGTGTTTTGTTTTGTTTTATTGGTGTTTTATTGTGCTTTTGCACCTCTCCTTTTATTTCTTCTCCTTTTCTCTTTTTATTACTTCTTGTCTCCATTCTTGGTTTTGTGTTTCCTTGATTTTTTTTTCACTCGTCTCTTTTTTGTTTCAAAACATCTTGATGATTCACATGGATCTTGTTTATTTATATCTTGATCTTATGTTATTACATTGTTATTAGACCATTTTTTTCATTTGATTTTTGTTAGTGTCTTGTTTTATTTGTTTGATTTTTTTTTTCTCTTTTGTGTTCAAGAATGACTTGATGGTCCACATGGATCTTGATTATTCATATCTTGGTCTCATGTCATTAAGACATTATTGACTTTTTTTTAAAAAAAAATTGTTCCTACTTAATATTATACCTTGATTTCAAGATTAGCTTCATTTATGTTTACATTTTTCTTTGTTTTTGATTTTTTGTTTAAATGTAAATCAATGTAACTCTATTTTTGGTCAATGTTTTAGCATTATCCTTAGTTATAGATATTCACATTTGAACTGGCTCAGTGCAATTCAAATCTTATGTCATTCTAAGTTATTCATACTTATGATGCCTAATTTATTTTACTATATCAAGCACTTTGTGATCAGGTCTCAAAGTCTTAACGTCAACATTAGCTCTGATGAATGATTCTCAAGAACACTTTACAAAACTTAGGCTCATGATATGGAATTAGGCTTCTAGGTAGCATGCATTTTAGCACTCAAGTCTATACTTAGATGTGCATCTCTTTCCATACATTGTTAGTCTAATCAATTCTTGGTCATTTTTCATCATTCCTCATTCCATTCTCTTCCAAACTTGGGTGAACTACATTGGCCTGAAGTTCATGTTGAAACATGAGTCCATGGAACTATGTAGGTAGCACTCAATTTCTATTGAAGTCAGCTTGGTTATCTCCATTATTCTTTTCATCTCTCTCATCACTTTGTGCATTCTCATATGCTTGGTTTTATATGGCTTTCTAAGACATTACACCATTGCATGTATGTTTGTGTTCACTTGATTTAACCTATATTTTTGGTTATATCCTTGAGCTATTTTGCTTGCCAATTATTCATGCTGAGGCCCAACATCTGAACCACGTCTAAATCAAAAGAGATATATAGGGGAAAAATCATTATTTATTCTTTATCAATAATAAAGATTCACCTTATAGGGGCACAACTATTTTATCACCATCAAATCTACTCTACTAGGGTACTTATTATTTTCTCTTTGGAGACCTCATTATAGTGGTGTTTGCCTTCCTAAAGTAGAATGTTTTCCATTTTCATCTAACTCCAAGCTCTCCACATTAAATCCCATGATGGAAATATTTTAGTGTGAAACTTGTCTTAGGATTGATCAATCTCATAAGCATATAGCTTATACTCTCAAATTGGGTATGTATACAGTATGTCCCTTACATTTATGGATTGTATCTTTCCCACACCCCTATCTCTAGTGCCTATTGTACCTCTCATTATATTTTGATCATTAATGGTATTCACATGTGCTAACATTATCTAATTTGGATGTGATCTATTCCATGGGTTAATCTCTAACTTTTTATCTCTTTTTGAGAGTCCATCCTTCTCTTCCATCCTAGTATGTCGTCTCGAGGGGGCATCATGTGTATATTCCAATTTCTTCTTGACAACTCTTTTCTTCAAAAAGACATTACTTCACCTGAATGTCTCACTATGCCTTCTCAAACAAGGGGAAAATGAAAATATCTAATTCCTAACTCCATTTATGTTGAAATTATCAATCTTACTCAAATGCACATTTTAGGTCAAAATCCATAAAACATGCTACATGGTTAAAACTTTTCATTTACAACTGCCAATTTAGGTCAATGTATCCCTAAATAGGGCAATGTAATTTATGAGCTAGCTAACTTTGATATTCATTGAGTCAAAATGATGATTTCACCTTTTATGTTCTAGATCACTCTTTTCTTCTAATTCATTAGTACACGCCATGTACCTTTGTTATTTTGTGTTAGAAATCCTAAATGTAAATATAGTTCCAACACATCTAATGTCACCTTCTAATTCTTCCTAAGTCAAATTAAAACTCAATAATATGACTTTCTGACCATTTTTATTAATTAAGGGCCAATTTTCAAATAATTGCACAAATGTTTATTAACCTTATTTAAGGCTAATTAAATCAAAATCAAGAGATTAAGTCAATTTTCCATGAGAGTTGTTGAATATTTCTTTTTGAAAAATGATTCTTATTAACTACATCATCAGGTGACATCATTTCTTGGGAAGACATCCCTAGGCCATAAATACCACAAATATCAAGATTATAGGTCACCCATGCCTAGTTAATGCCACCTCTTTAATGTCCCTTATTCTAAGGTCATGATGAAAATAATTATGTACTTAATTATAAATATATGGATTATCCATGGCCACACATCTCAATCTTGAGATGGATGGTCATGGTTGATTCTGACCAATCTCAAAAATCTATAAAAAGAGGCCATGAACATCATTTCTAAGTTATTTTTGTGCAAGGTTATTATGCTAAAATATCTTTAAAAGGATTTGCATTAGATCATAGATTTTTCTTGCAAGATTCATTGATAGGCTAGTTTAGTGATTTGGAATCAAGATCCTAGGTTTTATTCAGTGTTCTTGAGGCATTGTAGGATATTATGACCATTGTTGACAAAGACAAGGATGCTTGATCAATGGAGAACATGTTTTTTGAGCCATATAGGTATGGTGAATCCATTTAGGAAGGTAATATGGTGTTGCTTTCTTTCATTTGTTTCTTGTTATCATTTATAATTCCCATAGGAATAGATAGGATTGGTTAGTTAGTTCTTTATGCATTTTTCATTATTTATGGACTAATGCTTGACTATATTACTTTGTAATCCTCTTTACAAGATGAGGATAGGCATGGATCTCCTAAACATATTATATGGCTTTCATAGCATCACATATGTGAAACTATAATGGATCTATTTACTAGACATTTTGTTAACATTATAAAAAATATTTTCCTTAATAAAAGTTATCTATGCCAAGATGAAAACCCAAATGTATCAACCTGAGCAGAGGCCTACAAATGGGAAATTTTATATGATGCCTTATTTACTAGATTCAGTCCTTGACATAGTCCATTGTGTAAATGGAGAGGTATGGTAGACATTAATTAATTATATTTAGACTAGAATTTGTGAAGACTATTAATTCATGTTTATTTATAGGTTTAGAAATGAAATTAAGATGATTTTTGTAGAGGTTTATCTCAAGGTATACCAAATAATTTGTGGCACCTAGATGCATAGGATATCATAAAATTTGAGGAAAACCATTGATAAATGGGTATATTATTATTACTACCCTAATGTTATATTCATTAAAATTATAGGAATAAGGGCACCTCCTTTATTTCTACATTGACAAGTTCATGATAAAATTGTATAGCATGAAATTGCTTACCAAATATATAATAGCATTGATGAAGAGCTAGGTAAAAATTATTTTGCCTATTAATTTAAAACTCCTCTGAGTATTGAGAAACTTTAGTATATAGAGAGATCCAACTTTAGTCAAGTGGGGAAGATAAAGACCCACTAAATTTTTGATGAGACCAAGTTTAGATAATGGGACTCTAAGAAGATAGTTATGAATTAACTTCAACTCCTAAGAGAATATAAGAAGGTGAATGTCATATTTGGTCACCAGTAATATGAGGATGATGCAGTTTTGTTAAATGTGTCTTCTAAATTAGAAGTTGGATAACAATGAAATATGCACAAATGTCTATGATAGTATCTCAAGCTATCTAATATAATCTAGGAATTACTAAGAAATAAACAATAGAAATAGTATTATAAGCATAAAAGGCATGCAGGCATTAGTGGGCCCCATTAAAACCATAGGATTTAATAGGCCGTAGCCAACACCTCCCAAACTTTTCTAAAGTATAAGAGGAAAATCCACAAGATGAGGGGCCAATTATCCAAAAGGAGGATTACTTCTAGATATGAAAAGGAATTCTCAAGAATATCCTTGGTTACATGCCAACCCTTACTCATCCATCCTTCATTATTGCATTAATTATCATTTCCACTATAGTGGAGAGAATATCTCCACAAGATAGGCATATGATCACATTTTTTATGACACCTCTACCACTTCTTAAAATTTATACATAGGTTAGTCTTCTAGAATTTATGAAGTATATTTTCTCATCTAATTCATCCCCCTCCATCTCCTCAACTAGTTTTGAGTCCTTCTACTCCCCCTTCCATTATTATTTTTACACTTTCCATTCCATAACCACCATCTATAGTTATAATTAATACTATTGTGGTTACTTCAAATATTTCATTGACCCACTCACTTCCTACCCATTCTATATCCACATATTAAATGAGATCCAATGTTATGGAAATCCCATCCATAATTCAACTAGTAGATGAGAACCATCTTTTGTTAAAACTACCATAGAGTTATCCCCAATTGAGGATGAAATAAAGGAATATATATATATATATATATATATATATATATATATATATATATATATATATATATATATATAGTAATAATAATAATAATAATAATAATAATAATTATTATTATTATTATTATTATTATTATTATTATTATTATTATAAAAATTATAATAATAATAATAGTAATAATAATAATAATAATAATAATAATAATAATAATAATAATAATAATAGGTGATATATTTGGTAAAGTATGGCATATATGAGGAAGAGAGTGTATAAGTTATGATGGAATAAGAATATAAGCTGACTAACAGGGAAGCTCTAGGTGAAGAGGATGAGTTGGATAAGGCCAAATCTTTGATCTTGGGAAGTCTGCATGAAGTAGAAACACTAGTTGGTGCCCTAAATTAACTAAACCTCACAATGGAGAAAATACAAAAGGTAAGTGAGGTGGTTTCTTCTTTAATTTATTTTGTTTTAATTGTAAGTGTTTTATCAATATCTAGTTATTTTGATTTATCCATTCTTTCAGCATCTACCCAAATAAGGATTCTTAAGAAGGTAATCCATTTTGAAGACTTGGTAATTGTTTCTATTTTTGATCCCAAAATACCATAAACCCCAAGGAGAGATCCATATTAGTTAAAATTGCCTATGTCACAAACATCACCTATAAAGTTAGCCATATTATTGATTTAAAAGACACCTAGCTTGACCAAATTCATAACTAAGGTAACTCCATCAAGGGAGCCTTCATAATGGGAGAGAATTGTCTATCCACCTCTCTAGTTCCCAAAATAAATAAGTGTATCATTAGAACCATCAATAATAACACATTATCTAATGACTCTTCAACCTTACACATATGAAGGCATGGGCTAAAAAGATGAGAAATTGGGGAAATTATTAATCTTGAATGGGTTAGAGAGATGAAAACAAATCAATATAAGAGGCAAAATTTAGTTTTTACTAAAATACCCACATTTTATACTAGGTTTGACAAAAAGAGTAGAACCATACAAAGCATGAGGAAGAGGAGGGCATTAAATATGGATACAAGGGAAGAAATTAATTTTTAGAAAAGAGAAAATATATTTCCCATGTCCAAGAGAGCTAACCTAATGAATATACTAAGCATTTTTATGTTTTTGTTAACTCAACTTGTGTAGCTATGAAATAAATGTACAAAATCAAAGATGAAGCACATCAAATATTGAATCCTACAAAGATTATACATTCTCTTCGAGAGATAGTCGATGATGTCCATAGTGAAGCTACTAAGGTCTAAAACATTTTACATAATATATGGGTTGTCAATGTAGGAAGCCAATCAGACAAAACGTAGTTAGTAAACTTTGGCACCAAATTAAAGAATATGAGAGAAGATTGTTTTTTTGCTTTAGTGTTTGAGAAGTAATCCCTTCAATCGATTAAATTTAATGTCTATCATGGATGCATAATAGTGCATCAACTATGTAGTTACAAAAACTATGCTTCCATATATTGTCATAGACAAATTAATATTTTATTAGGACATTTGAAAATTCATGAAAGTGAGGCCTTAGAAATTCTAAAATACATGAGGGTCACTGATGTGATTATCCCTACAGATGAATTAATCAACATGTTAAATTTTGAGATCCCCCTCCTAACACCTAAAAAGAAATTCAAGGAGGAATTGAAGGAAAAATATATAGAACCAATGATGAAATTTTGTAATTAGTAAATTCTACCAAAGATAGGGTGACAAGAGGAAAATCTCTAGGGATGGAATTCAAGAGCTTAGAAGTTGAATAAATAAGCTTGTTGGCTATGCCCATGAAACTCTTCAAACCTTACTTGTTCAATTTTGACATCATTAATAAGGAGTTTAAACCAAAACATGCATTATTTGAATACATCTAAAAATAATAAACAACTTCAGGGTTAACAACAAGCACATAACCAACTACTAGTGTTACCCTACATCTTAGTGTTCCTAATTTTTTAAGATTTACAATACTAGAAAATCTAAGTGGGCCCATCTTGATCCCAAAAGGAATAACAATGGTTACATTAGTTCTTCTAGTTGTCACTCAATCATATTCTTCATCTATAAATTCCATGTCATCACCTTGGTAAATATAATTATGTACTTTCATGTTTATATTAACTTATCACTTTGGTTACAAATTTACATTACATGTATATATTATGTTTTTATCTATGACTTTTTATTTTGGGTTTAATGTTGTACATGCATCCTTCACATGAGATTTAGATGTAATAACATTTTTTGTAAATGTATTTTTAGAATTTACTTGAGATATGAGGCCTTCCCCATCCCAAGATAATTATACTTATATCCTCCCAATCCCAAAGGGAGGATAATTTTAGCTATTGAGATTAATAGGAACTTCTAAAGATGTTTTACAATTTTAGTCTTGATGTGAAAATCTTAATTATTCTCCAAATTGTGTATGATGTACTAATTTCTATCGTTATAATTTTTTAGTGTTTATTTGTGTATGAGGTATATAGATTATATATATATAGTTGTTCATATTAATATATAGCTAATTTGAATATATTTTTCATATAAATCATAACCCCCCTTATATATGTGTATTATAGTCTAACAAACATGACAACCATTGATTTTATGTGTTTAAGTATGATGTATTTTGGTTTCCTTTGACTCATAACATTGTTTGACTATTGGTGTGATACAATAGCCTACAAAAAATACTAATCTATGATTTCTTGTCCAATCTATAATTCAAGTATTAGAATTCAAAGGTTTCATCTTCTATAGTCCACAATCCTCCTTTCCTTCCCTATCGTTCCCTCCTTTTGATTTTATATTCAATTCTTACCTAGCTTAAGTTAGAACCATCATAATTTCACCCATATCAAGTAGATTTAGATTCATCTATAGTTAATCGATCCATGGTAAATAAACAACCTTACTTATCATTATTCCACCAATAGATTATTTACAACACCCAATACCCTACAACTCGAGCCTTCGAGTGAATGTTTTTCAATGATCCTAACACATTAGATGATACTCATAAAACAATCTATGCATAAAATTCATATCAATAACATGTAATTAAATTTGATAGATATGTCATTAATTTTATGTTCAACAATATATTTTACCCTGATTTCATTTTAAAAACTGAAAAGGATAAAAACTAGTATGTATTTTAGACTGATACTTATGGAATTCAAGCATAAATCTAAATGTAAAATAATAATCCTAATTTTAATGATTTAAAAAGTGGAATATGATAAATATATCAAGTAAAAATTTGAATAAGTACTTAGATTTTTTTACTGACCATATTATGTTAGCATAAAATAGACTTAAGCAAGCATGTGATTCATCTAGTTTGGGAATTATATTTTTATTTTTGAGGGGTCAGTTGCATCATATCTAGGTTAGTATCAAATATCTAAATAAATTTTTAGTAGTTGGTGTAGACATCTAATTCCTAACATCATTTGTGTTAAAATTGTAAATCTTACTCGAATTGCTCTTAAATGCACATTTTAGGTCAAAATTCATAAAATGCCCTAAATGGTTCGAACTTATCACTTAAAAGTGCTAGTTTAGGTCAAAGTATCCCTAAATAGGGAAATGAATTTTATGGGCCAGCTAACTTTGATCAAATCATTTCAAGTCAAAATGATAATTTTGTCATTTAGTGCTCTGGATCACTCTTTTATTCCAATCTATTGGTACACATCACGTACTTTTGTTATTTGGTGTTGGCAACATCCTAAAGCAAAATACAGCTCCAATGCATCTAACATCACCTTCCAGTTCCTCTCTAGTCAAATTATGGCCCAATAATATGACTTTTTGACCATTTTGATTAATTATGCACTAATTTCCAAAGAATTGCACTAAACTTGATTAAACTTACTTAAGCTAATTAATCCAATTTAAGAGATTAAGTAAAAATTTCATAGATATTTTTTAATATCTCATTATTGTAAATTGATTTTTAATATCTGCATCACCTAGTGACGTCATAAATGAGGTGGCATCCATCAAGCCATAAGTGCATAAAATATCAATATTATGGGTCACCCATGCCTAGTTAATGCCTCCCATGCCTCTTTAATGCTTATTTATCTTGAGGATATCTATGAATTTAATTCCAAATATTATGATTATCCATGGCCACACATCTCAATCTTGAGATGGACAGTCATGGTTGATCTTGACCAATCTTAAAAACATATAAATATAGAGGCCATGGACATGAATTTTATGCTTGATTTATGCAAAGTTATTATGTAGAAATGCCTCCACAATCCTTTGCAATAGACCATTAAAATTAGTTAAAAGCTCATTGATAGGCTAGTTTAGTGATTTGGAATCATGATCCTAGGTTTTATGGAGTGTTCTTGAGACATTGGAGGAGTTTTCCACCTTTGTTGACAAAGACAAGATTGCTTGATCAAGGGAGAACATGCTTTTGGCCACATGGGTATGATGAATCCTTTTGGGAAGGTAATATGATGTTTACTTTCTTTCATTTATTTTTTTCTATCCTTTATAATTTCCATAGGAATAAATACGCTTAGTTAGTTAGTTATTTATGCATTTTTCATGATTTATGGACTAATGTTTGACTAACTTGCTTTGTAATCTTCTCTATATCTTGGCACACTCAGTGGGATAAGATGCATCCCACACATGAAGAAGATCATTTTTTAGCTTTAAAATATTCATTTGAAACATTAAAACTCTTGTAATTTGATTTTATAACTTTATTTTGCCATTTTTGTTTGTCACAAATTTACACAGTAACTGACATCATTTAGTAAAATTGTCATTGATTGGATAGTTGTTGTCGGTCACTATTATTATAACTAATGTCAGTTAGATAGCTATCATTAGTTAGTAAGCGTAATCATCATCAGTTATATAAATAATGTCAGTCATTGTTTTTTTCTTAAAACACAAACTAGAGAGCTCTTTTTTTGAAGTTCATTGTTTCAAACCCAAATAGCTTCAAGGCTAAAGGACATGCTAACATTTTTATTACAAGACCAAGCTTGAAATTTGCTAAAAAACATGTTTAGATCACCTTTTTTATGCTCAAAAATGAAATAGAAACATTATTTGGGTGCTTAAAGTAACATTTAGATGCTTAAGTGAGTTTTTTTATTATTATCTCTCAAAGTTACAACTAAGACCAAGGGGTCAAATGAACACCACCTCATTTTCCATTTGGGCTTAAAAATGAACTCACCTTTCTAAGTTTATGTATTTACTTAGTTGTTTAAGTTAGATTTTATTTGGAAAAAAGAGGGATGTCACATATATACTCTTCCATTTGTCCCCTTTAGGGGAACCCTTGGAATAAAAAGTGCCATTCCTATTCCAAGTAGCCTAGTCCAAGGATTATAAAGAATGCCATCAAAAGTGTTCCCCAAAAAACTGTTAAAGTTTGGGAGATCTTAAAAATGACCCTAAAGTCTTTCTATTTTATGCTTTCTTTATTTTTATGAAAACTTGGCTTGTGAAGGGGATGTCATTACCTCCCGTGAGTTCTTTAGGGAAGCTTTGACCTAGGGTTTAATCTCCTGACATTGACTTCATCTGATTCCTAAGCATGTTCTCCCTTAATCAAGCATTCTTGTCTTTGTCAAAGAGTAAGCTTTTACACAAATAGACATACCTTCTTCCTCTAACAAAGAAAAATAAATATAAATAGAGTTAAAACCCACAAATCCAGATCTTCTAGCTAAGATCAAGATAATAAGTCAATGATATGAAAATCAACTTGTCATAGACTTAATTGAATCCCTAATTGCCACTATCACAAGTTTAATTAGGGAACAATTATCATGTCATTTTTCTTTGTTATGATGTGATGGAAAGTAATGCCTCTATCGCACATGCATGAATATTGATCTTTAAACCACACTAACTTGGTTTTTGTTTGTGTGTGTTTATTTGAGTCTTCTTGGGGTTTTATTGTGTTTTATTGGTGTTTTGTTGTGATTTAATACCTCTCCTTTTATATCTTCTCCTTTTATCTTTTTATTACTTATTCTCTCATATTGGTCTTGTGTTTTCTTGATTATTTTTGTTTATCTCTTTTGTGTTTCAAAACATCTTGATGATTCACATGGATCTTGATTGTTTATATCTTGATCATATGTTATTACATTGTTCTTGGACCATTTTATTTATTTGATTTTATTTTTCTCTTTTGTGTTCAATAATTCCTTGATGGTCCACATGGATCTTGATTATTCATATCTTGGTCTCATATTGTTAAGATGTTATGCCTTTTATTTTTAAATATTTTGTTCCTACTTAAGATCATATCTTGGTTTCAATTTAGGTTCATTTATGTTTATTTTTTTCTTTATTTTTGCTTTTTTATTTAAATGTAAATCATTGTAACTCTAGTTTTGGTCATTGTTTTACCATTATCTTTAGTTATAGGTATTCACATTTGAATTGGCTCAGCACAATTGGAATATTATGTCATTATAAGTTATTCATACTTATGATCCCTAATTTATTTTTCTATAGAAACCACTTTCTACTTAGGTCTTAAAGTCTTAACATCAACATCAGATCTGATGAACGATTCTCAATAACACTTTACAAAACCTAGCTCACAATATGGAATTAGGGTTCTAGGTAGCATGCATTTAGGCTTCTTTGTCTATGTTTAGATGTGTATCTCTTTGCATACATTATGAGTCTAATAATTTTTTGGTCATTTTTCATCATTCCTCATTCCATTATCTCCCAAATTTAGGTGAACTACATTGGCCTAAAGTTCATGGTGGACATGAGTCCATGAAACTATGTAGGTAGTGCTCAATTTCTATTGAGGTTAACTCAGCTATCTCCATTCTTCTTCTCATATTTCCCTCATCACTTTGTGCATTCTCATATGCTTGGTTTTATATGGATTTATAATCCATTACACCATCTTATGTACATTCTCACCTACTCATTTTAACCTATCTTTTTGGTTATATCCTTCAGTTATTTTTCTTACCAATTACCCATGCTGGGGCACAACATTTGAACCATGTTTGAATCAAATCATATCTACAAGGGAAAATTAATTATTTATTCTTTATCAATGATCAAAATTCACCCTACTAGGCTAAAACTATTTTATCATGATCACGTTTGCTCTATTGGGGTACTTCTTTTTATCTTCTCTTTAGAGACCCAATTCTAGTGGTGCTTCCCTTTCTAAAGTAGAACATTATCCATTTTCCTCTAATTCTAAGTGCTCCAGACTAATGCCCATGATGGAAATATTTTATTGTGTAACTTGTCTCAAGATTAATCAATGTTGTAAGCATGCAGCTTATAGTCTCAAATTGGGTACATTTAAAGTGTGTCCCTTACATTTATGAATTATATCTTTCCCATTGCCCCTATTTTTGGGGCCTATTATACACTTAATTATATTTCAATCATTGATGGTAATCACATGTGTAAGCATTACTGATCTAGATGTGATCTATTATATGGGTTAATCTCTCACTTTCTCTCTCTTTTTGAGAGTCCATCCTTTTCTTCCATCCTAGTATCTCCTTTCGAGGGGGCATCATGGGTATATTCCAATTTCTTCTTGACAACTCTTTTCTTCGAAAAGATTTTTCTTCCTTGAATGTCTCACTCCACCTTCTCAAATAGGGGCAAAATGTAGACATCTAATTCTAAACACCATTTGTGGTTAAATTGTCAATCTTACCCAAATTGCACTCAAATGTACATTTTAGGTCAAAATTCATAAAATGCCCTAAATGGTTCAAACTTTTCACTTATGAGTGTTAGTTTAGGTAAAATTATCCCTAAATAGGGAAATGAATTTTAAGGGCTAGCTAACTTTGATCAAATCATTTCAGGTCAAATTGACAATTTTGCCATTTGTTTCTCTGGATCACTCTTTTCTTGTAATCCATTGGTACATGTCACATACCTTTTGTATTTGGTGTTTAAAACATCCTAAATGGGAATAAAGCTCCATCATATCTAGCATCACCTTTCAATTCCTTTCCAATCAAATTATGACCCAATAATATGACTTTTTGACCATTTTTATTAATTATGTACCAATTTCCAAAGAATTACACTAAACTTGATTAAACTTACTTAAGTTAATTAATATAATTTAATAGCTTAAATAAGAATTAGATATATATTTTTGAATATCTCATTATTTTAAATTGATTTTGAATATCTTCATCACCTAGTGACATCATCTATGGGGTGGAATCTATCAATCCATAAGTGCATAAACTATCAGGAATACGAGTCACCCATGCCTAGTTAATGCCTCCTATGCCTCTTTAATAATTATTTATCTTGAGGATATTTATGAGTTTAATTCCAAATATTAGGATTATCCATAACCATACATCTCTATATTGAGATGGATGATCATGGTTGATCCTAACCAATCTCAAAAATCTATAAATAGAGAGGCCATGAACATGAATTTTAAGCTTGATTTATGCAAATTTTTAATGCAAAATTGTCTCCACAATCCTTTGGAATAGACCATTAAAATTAATTACAAGCTTCATTGATATGCTAGTTTAGTGATTTATAATCATGACCCTAGCTTTTATGGAGTGTTATGGAGACATTGGAGGAGTTTTCCACCTTTGTTGACAAAGACAAGGATGCTTGATCAAGGGAGAACATGATTTTGAGCCACATGGGTATGGTGAATCCATTTGGGAAGGTAATATAATGTTTGATTTCTTTCATTTGTTTCTTGATATCCTTTATAATTCTCATAGGAATAAAAAAGCTTAGTTAGTTAGTTCTTTATGCAATTTTTATGATTTATGGACTAATGTTTGACTAACTTGATTTGTAATCCTCTCTATAGTTGGTAGTGAACTATGCCTTAATATGGGTTTGTGACTATACAATCAATTTCACTTGTCTATGAAAGCTCTAAATGTGTGATACTAAACCTTAATTATGTGTGAAACTATAAAAATTAGCATCCTTTACCTTGAAATCATAAGTGTGATTTTTAGGGATATAAAACCTAAAAAATTCAAGAAAGAGTAAGGATTTGAGTTGACCCCAATCACCCCTATTTATTATTAACTGATACATACATACCTAATACACCAAAAAGGAAAATCAAGCCACACATAGTTCACCCATATATTTTTATTATGATTATTTTCTCATTCACTCTATGAATGTAGATAACACTTTAGATTTGATACTTTGAAACACTTACTTTGACTTGGTTTTAATATGATTTAGACTTGGATTGTTACAACTCTTGGTGATTAATTCATGTTTTAGGAATAATATGACATATTTGATCAATGTGTAGTAGAGTACATATGTATACTAGATAAGTGACACGTCGACTATTATGTGATGCCTTTTTTTGCATATATATGATTCCAATTGGTTAATGTATCACACCACTCATATACTAGGTAGATAGTACAAGCCTAAGTGAATTTTTAGTTTTAAAAATTATCCATTATTGGGATAGGGTCTTTAAAGATTACTGTAGGTTAGTACCAATTGATAATACTAACTTGATTTGACATTACTAAATCATTCACAACATGACTAAATTAAAATTTTGATGATGTTTATGCATGATAGTATGCAGGTTTGCATTAGACAATGAAGTTCATATATGTGTGAAAAAACATAACAAAAGGGTCAAACTCATAAAGTAACATGTAGGTATGATATAATAGAAGTTTATTATCATGTTCATGTATAAAATTCATATATTTTGAATGTGTATCAATATTTTCATTGTCAAGTACATAATACAATAGTTTAGTATCCACACAAGCATAAGACTCTCATAAAAGCTCATTTTTGAATCTAGTTACAATCCAAAAAAGGATTCCATATCAATGGTAGGGAAACCAATAAATGCCACACCTCATATTAATAATATTCAAAAACTTTAATTAGATAACACCCAAGTGCTTCTCAAAGTGTTAGTCCATATTACCCATACACAAATTATAACCCAAAAATTAAATAAACTCAAACTTGAACTCAACTTATGAAAATATAAAATCAATAAATATATTAGGCATAAAATGTGCATTATAAGATAAAATATTACTTTAAATATGTTAAAAGTATAAAACCAATCCAAATCCAATAAATAAAATATGTTGATCCACAAATTATTTTTGGGACATAGATAAGGGTTATGTGTAAATAAGGTTGCAATGGTTCCATAATGGGAACCCACACATAAAATATTTAAAGAGTTAGTGCATAAAGGACCATCACTTTATGGTTTGAAACTAGATACTAAAGGAAGATTAATAAATCAAAATATATAAGGACTAAATTTTTTAAGGTAGTAAATAAGAGCTATGAAAAGGTAAAGTACCACTAGGTGATAAAGGAAGAGTTATAATAAGAATAAATCAAAATATATGTATAAAATAATAATCATGTACTATAATATACTATTAAATACATGATATTTATACAACATCCAAATTATTAACTAAATTACAAAATAAATAAAGGTTACTTTAATCAAACTTATATTTGGTTAGCTTGTCATTGCATTGATCTCCTCTTGGCTTCTACATATTTGTTAGAGAAGGTATAGGTGAATTAAATATGGATATGAGAAAACCTAATTTTATAAATTCTTGGAATTATAAATATTTTAAAAATTCACAAATTAAAATTCTATTGAAAGCCTTTTATGACAACTTATCTTCATATGTGTAATATCCTTTTAGTCATATATCCTCTTTCTTTTTAAGGTGGATTTTTGTGTGCGAGAAGAAATAATTGATTATGTTTATATTTATTAATGAAAAAAGGAAAATTATAATTATGGATCCAAACCCTAAAATTGAAATTATAGCTAACATTATCAACCTCACTGATGATGTCAACTAAAATAGGGTTGTTATATAACATCAATAGTTACAAATTTTATGATTTCATAGTCCATTCAAATCAATGAAGATTTATTTTGGGAATAAACATGTGATGTATTTTTAACCTTAAAATTTTAGATCACTTCCATGTATCCTTCATTAGGAGAAAGACAAGACAAAGAACAACAAACCTAACATCATTAAATAGGGAAAAGAAAATGAATACTTGGGATAAAGAATGAATACACTAAGTGATACTAATTAAAACACTCACCACCCTAAGGCTCATAATGGTTAAAAGATTAATATATAGATTAAATATTTAAATTAGTATTATAAAATAAAATATTTAATTGAAATTATTATTTTTTGACAAAAGAGAGTAAATTAGAAAGAAAACAAAGTTTAAAATTTTGTGTCTTAGTTTTAATTTAGTGAACAAATAAATGTTTAATTTAGTGAAATATTAATATAAAAGGGGGTTATAAAATTAAAAATGACTAAGTTGATATTATTAAGATAAATAATTAAAATTAGAAGAAAGAATGAAAAATAAAGTGGTTGAATAAAGGGCTTATAATGAGATAAGAATAATATTCCATGCATGGTCAAAACCTAAGCCTACATATATATTAAGGTTGACTTGGTTATTGCCAATTTAAATGGATTCCCTCATTTTACTCTTGTGAAAGTGGTTTCCTATCATTTTGGCATATTCAATGCAGATTGCATGCTTGGTTTTGTAATAATTCTCCACCTAAGCTAACTTTTTTTCCTTTTTGGATTAATGTATGCCACATGCTCCTTGATTCTAGTACCAATGGATCTCCTTGTTTCTATGGTGTAAGGTATTTCCACAAGAGTAGTCCAACTTGTATGATCCACTATAAAATCTAGGGTCTAAAGGGTCTTTCATAGACTTTAAGGAAATTATTAATTTTTGACAGGAAGGAAGTTGGAATTGATTATATGGCATTTAAGAATTCCAACAATCTTACTAGAAATGCCTTCCATATAAGGTAAGAATGCCATTGGTTATCCTACTATGGGGTATTTTTTTAAAAGTTTACCTAAGTTATATTTGTCTTTTTAATATCCCTATTAATTTTTTTCCCAATGTAACCATTCAACTTGAAAACCTTTTTCAAGAGCTCAATTTCCCCCTCAATGGTATCTTCATCACAAATTTTAAAATCTCTAGTAGAAAGGGTTTTTAGAATGCATTCAATTTGAGTTAGATGATGGGGCAAGGAGGAATGAAGGTAAAGGTATGTATGGGTACCTTTTTTATAGACCTTCCTAGCTAGAGAACTGTGTTCCTTATTGGTAATGAAGACTCCAAGAATGGAAGGTTTCCATCCTCAATTTCATTTTTGAATTTAATGTTAGGTAGAAAACTATTTATATGGGCATGGAAGGATTATAAACTATATATTTCATGATAATAAAATAATTTAGTTTCATTAACACATCTCTTCCACCATTTAGGTTTAAGAGGGAAGGAATGAATAATTCTTTCCTCAAACTTCTCCATGAGGAGGTTTGAAAAATAAGGATAAAGAGGTGAACCCATAGCTAAACCTTAACATTATTCATACATAACAGATTTGAAGGAGATTAAAGTGGAATTGATACATAAGGATACTAAATTATAAGTTTCTATATTTATAGTTTTCAAGATCACTTCTTCTATGGGGACTTTCATAAAGGGGGAAACCACATCAAAGATGTCTAAAAAATCATTGTATTGGACCTTCTTATATTTGACAAAATACACCAAATCATTGGAGTCACGAATGAAAAAAGAAATATTTCCCCTAGATGTTCAATATATTCGACAAGAATGATACAAGACAATAGGTAGTAGAGTCAGTGGTATTGACAATAGGCCTCAAATGACAACCATTTTATAGATCTTAGGGGTACCCTAGACTCTCAAAGTGACCTATTTATTTGGAATCAACTTCTTCTTGGTATGGGTGTCTAGAGAAGAGGATTTAATAGCTTTATTCACATTTTTTTATAATGTGATAAATAGGGTCAATGTCAAGTTTTTTTATAGCTACCACTATTATTAAGGTGGTAAGCTATTTTAGATTCATAATCCATAGGATTTAAAATAATTATATCATTAACCTTATCTACTTTGAGAATAACAATGCCTTTATTGAGATTTAAGAATTTAAGATCCCTCCATTCCTATTTTTATATGTTAGCAAAAGTATGTCTTGTATGATGCAAAGCTACCACACAATCCTACCTAACATCTTCAATAACATTTGAATGAATATTTCTTAAAATAGTATCAATGCTTATGACATAATCCTCATTTGGGATAAAGAAAGTATCAATAATGAAACCTAAGACCATTTTTAAAACATCTAATGATGTTTTATCTAAAGGGTGGTCCAATCAATTAACAACTAATTTGTTCTCCAATCTCCCACTACATTAATAAAGTTTTTGGTAATTAAATTGTTAGAAACATTATACCTTACGATATTATTATTATTATTATTATTATTATTATTTTAATTAATTTTTGTAATTTATAAGGCTAACATTATTGTTATTATTAATAATAAAATTATTTTCATCTATGAACAATGTGAAGATTTAACTATGGGTTTACCTCTTTCTCCTATTGTAGTCAACCTCTTCATTGATAATTTTTACGAAAGGGATCTTCATTCCTTCCATATCAAACCCAAATGATGGAAGGAATATGTTTATGACACTAATTTATGTTGGCCTAATGGCATATATTATTTAGAATCATTCCATTCTCATCTAAATAGTTTGTTACGAAGCATCCAATTCATAAAATAAATTAAGGAGGATGGAAACCTTCCTTTCTGGATGTCTTCATTACCAACAAAGGAGACATTTATCGAGATATGATGGCCTATATTAAAGGTACCCATATATATATTTACATTTGAGCCTCCTCATCCCATCATCTAGATCAAAAATTAGGGGTGATAAAACCCTTGATACCAGATCTTTGAAAATTTGTGATGAAGATAGAATCAAGGGGAAATTGATCACTTAAAACTGGTTTCCAAGTTGAATCGTTACACTAGGAAACAAATTAATAGGGATATAAAATAAGCCAAGGTTAAATTTGGAAAACTTAAATAAAAATACCCCATACATGGATTGTCTTTAAAGTATGTAAAATACCCTAAAGGATTGTGCATTGATCCATATATGTGATCACATAAATTCCACCTTCCTTCCTATCAACAAGTTAAGAATATCCTTAAACTATATAAAGTACCATCTAGACCTTAGCCTTTATATTTGAGTTTATAAGGTAGAGTTCACATTTTTAATACATTGCATAAGAGAAATAGGGAGATCCATCAATACTAGAATCGAGGAGCTTGAAACAGACATCCATCTAGAGAGAAAAGAAAAATCATTTTAAAACAAAACATTAAATCTCCATGGAATATGCCAATGTTTTTGCCATAGAAAACCACTTTCACAAGGAAAAAATGAGGGAATATAATAAAATTAGAAGTCACTAATAGAGATGTAGGCATAGGTATTGACCATGCATGGAATACTATAATTTCCTCATTATAAGTCCTTTGTTCAGCCACTTTATTTTTTGTTCCTTATTATAATAATAATTATTTCTATTAGTAGTATTAAATTATTCATTTTTTGTTTTATAAGCCAATTTATATTCAATTTTCATTAAATTAAATATTTATCTATTCTCTAAATTAAAACTAATACACTCAATTTTAAACTTTGTTTTCTTTTTAATTTACTCACTCTTATAAAAGATAATAATTTTCATTAAATATGTTTTTCACTAAGATTAATTTAAATATTTGGTCTTAATCTCAATATTTTTACCATTGAGAGGCTTAGGGTGGTGAGAGTGTTTCTTGTTGGAACTTGGGGTAGAAGCTTTCAATAGCTACTTCATTCTTTACCCTGAATAATCATTTTATTTATCCTATTTACGTATGTTATTTTTATTATTACTCATCTTATATTTATCTTAATGAAGGGTCATGAGAAGTGATCCAAAATTTCAAGGTTATAAATATATCACACCATATTCCCAAAATAAGGCTTCATTCAACATCATTAGTGTTGATGACATCAACTATGTGAGTGTAGTATAGGAAAGGATGTTATAAGGAGGATACACAAAATGAAGTCAGTAAATAAGATGATATGATGGTGATATCAAATTGGTACTTAGGAAATAGAGTCCATGAATTATCTCTCACCATTTTTTACAAGCCAACTTATCTCAATCTCATTGTATGTCCAAAAGTATATTCAACAAGATTAATATATCGATAAATATGAACAATAGAAGTATATGTAAAGTATATTGAAAATTTAGACTAGGTTATTATCTTTGATATGATGTTTCTTAAAATATATGAATTGAATATGGAAATTATATTTCTCTAATAATTGGATGGTATATTTTGAATAATTTTTGAGTTTCCTATGAGCTTCTTTTATTTCACTTGTGTATTATGGAAATTTATTAACTATATTTTGGCCTAATTCACATAGAATATGAATGATTTTTTTTCAATTAGTTATATAATGTCATAGTATTTTTTATGATATTTATTTTTTAATTTGAATTATGTGGAATATATTTATGTTATCTTCTTATTATGAGTTATATGGATTGATAGAAAATGATGAGTAAATATGGTAACTATGGATAATACATTAGTTATCTTTGAATTATGTTCTATTTTGTATTTTTCAATGGGTTTGAAACATGAATGATAATTAATGAATAAATATTATTATATTTATTTATCATGTAAATTAACCCAAAAAAATTTAAATTTATTGTTTCTAAATACATTATCCAACATATTTTCTTGAAATACCTTTGTTTCCACTTTGGTTTTGGTTATGGTTAATAAATCATAAAGTTTTATGAAAAAGTCCTAAATCATCACATCCCCTTAGATTGTATACCCATCCACTTCAAAAACTTAATTTTTCCATTCAAAATATGGGATAAGGATTATGTGATGTCCTAAAAATATCATCTATTTATATGTTGTTTTTAATTATATATTGCATTTGCACACTGATCCAAGATCTTTAATTTATCCTCTACCATATTATATGTGTCTCATTTCAATAAACATGTTAGTTTAGTAAATTATTTTTTATTTTGCATGTAATGGAATCCTTTTAAGGTCCACAATGTCAGATGCCATAGTTATGGGATATAATGTTAAGAACTCACATACATGATATTTCATACATTCTATTGCATCAACCATTTCATCCATATAATTTCCAATAATATGCTAACCATTTTTATTATCAAACAAAGTAGGAGATAATGGTAATTTTATTTGTCCACATGTGAATGCCAAGACTAGATGAAAAATATATATAAAAGATCACATTTCCAACTAGAAAAATGGGTGAAATGAAATATGAAATGACATGAAATTGTGTGATATTGATGCATGAGTATCCAAGGTGAATGGAAATATTGCATAAAAAAAAATGGTAGTTGTGTCTTTTAATATTTTTATTTAATATTTGGAATGGATAAGTTGAGGGGGTGGGGGAGTGGGGTATTATGAAGACTAAAATAATTCAATTAAGAACATCATATAAGGACTATTTTTAGAATGATAAATGGATCCAATAAAGTTGGTTAATACTCTAAGCCATCAATGCAATAGATGAAGTGGTTATGTAAATTAAAGGCATAAAATAGATTGGTTATAGGATAGATGTGGAAAGGGAAATAATAACTTTAGTAGATTCATATATGGATTCCTCTCAAAATTTTATCTATTTTAATAAATTAAATTATCTCATTTCAAGTTTGTATGCAAAAGTTATAGATTTTATAATTTGGAAGACTTTACACATTGATCAAAAGTTATGTCTAAATTGAGTGATGGTTTATAAATAATTATTTGTGTTTATGTAACCACTTGAATTGTTTTAAATCCTTAATTGATAGTTTATCAACTCCAAAATGGTTTATAAACCACCACTCTACATATATCAACAATCTCACCTTCATAGATATTAAAAACATAAATAATGCTCTTAGATGAAAAATTATTGGTTCTAAGGAATTTGTTAGATGTAAATGGAGACAAAGAGAGAATACAAATTTTTAAAGTATGTTGTGGAAATGGAACTAAAAATTTGGTAAGGAGAAATGAATAATAAGAGAGGAGAAACCAAGTTCACTCTCCAAACATAAAATATATCATAAAAGTGAACTATTCCATGGGTGACTATGAAAAACTCATATTTATTCATGTTTATACTTGAATAATCCTCTAACACACATGAGGAATATTATGTGTTTATCAAATTGTAATGTTATAATTTTAATGAGAAAAGAATTTGTTATTTATGTTGAGGTTCGAGTATATGGTCTAAATTGTGTTCCTTGATTTTAGCATGTTTTCAAGAAAGACTAAGTTTAAGGTTATCCTTCATTAGACCCCTTTATTTATAATAATAATTTGGTATTTACTCTCTCTCTCTCTCTCTCTCTCTCTCTCTCTCTCTCTCTCTCTCTCTCTCTCTCTCTCTCTCTCTCTCTCTCTCTCTCTCTCTCTCTCTCTCTCTCTCTCTCTCTCTCTCTCTCTCTCTCTTTGTGTGTGTGTGTGTGTGTGTGTGTGTGTGTGTGTGTGTGTGTGTGTGTGTGTGTGTGTGTGTGTGTGTGTGTGTGTGTGTGTGTGTGTGTGTGTGTGTAGAATGTAGCTAGGTCATATGTCCACATAGATTTAAAAACCTAGTATAGATGATGAGAAAAATTCAGTAAAGATTGGAATAAATTGAGATAACATAAATAAGCAGAGCTTATGTTTAATATGAGAGTGAAGATGAAGAATAATAAGTTTCTTTACATTATGAATGATTATAACATTTTAGCTATTATATGTGTTAAAAATATTTATAGTAGGTCAAAGTTGGATACACCTTTCTATAATGGAGGCTTAAATCATGATGAGCCTATGGATTAGTAGTATTTATGGAGAAGTAATTTATATATGAGTCAATGGAGGATTCTAAGAATCCAAGGTTTACTTCAATAATTTTTAAGGCTCATGCCTATTTATGGTGGGATCATGTGCATGCTAGGAAATAAATTAGAGGTAAGGAGAAAATATATTCTCTAGAAATGATGTTGATAAAGTTGAAGGCCAAAATGTTTCCTTGATTGAATTGTAGAGGTAAAGTAAGGTATTTAAGAGGAATATGAAAATTTATTAATGGAAGAGGAAAAAAACACATGATGGATAATAAATCATCTCTCAAAATAATAATTGAAGTGTAAAGGAGAATATTATTCTAAAGGGAGAGGATCCTTTGGAAGAGGAAGAGGTAGAGGCTTTTAAGGTAAGTGTTTTAAATTTGATAAGTATGTTTAACATATATATTTTGAGTGTCAAAAACACCTTCAATATATCAAAGAAATATTTGAGTGAACAATCCATATAGCCAATGGGGATGAAGAGAGTATTGGGCCTATAAACATATGGAATGTCTATAAAGAGGCTATATTATTTAAAAGTGTGTTTTGAAAACCATCCATGAAGGTGAATGATCCATTGAAAAGTATAATTATATTTGAAATAGTTTTCAAATAAAAAGGTAAGTGTTTAAAATTGGTTGTTTATTATGGTAAGATGGTTAATCTAGTTTATCAAGAAATCATGGAAGAACTTGGGATGAAAAGGTTAGTTCATCCAAATCCACACAAAGTTTCATTGTTTATCAAGGTTCATAAATTTTTGGTGAATGAGAAATGTATGGTGAGTTTTTAAATAATTTATATAAGTATGATGTATTATGCGATATTATGTCCATGAATGTGTGTCATGTGTTATTGGGAATGCCATGGTAGATTGGTAGAATATATGTGCATGATAGAAGAGAACACACATATACCATTTTTAAGGATGGAAAGAGTTTAACATTGAGGGAATTGCACTATAGAGGAGATGATGTTGAAAATAATTCCAAAAATTATGATGTTTTATGGTAAAGATTTTTTTAAGGTTTCTAATGAGGAACAAACATGTCTTTCTCTAGTTTCAAATCCTATGCAAGTTTTTATATAAAATAAGGTTAATATTATTACTATGTAAATTCAAGATATGTTTGAAGACTATATTGATATTGTGTCAAGTGAATTTTATGAGGGACTACCACCTTTAAGGAGAATTATTTTTCATATATATATATATATATATATATATATATATATATATATATATGGGAGAAAGCTTTCCAAAAAAAAGATAACTTATAGGTTTCCTCAAATTGAGAATAAATAGATAAAGGGGAAAGTGATAAAGTTGTTAGAAAAAGGCTTAATAAGAAAGAGTTTATGCTCGTGTGTAGTCTTAGTAGTGTTAACACACAATAAAGATGGAGAGTGGAGAGTTTTTATGGATTAAAGAGTAATAAAAATGATCACCATTAGGTTAAGGGTTATGTTACCAAGAATGGATGCATTGATGGATTGTTTGAGTAGATCCAAGTACTTCACCAAAAGAAATTTAAAAAAAGGATATTACCAAAAACTAAATATGGGAAGGTGATGAGCTAAAGATCAAATTCAAGGACATTCTATTTGATTTTTTAAATTCCTAGAGAACATTCATGATATTAGTGAATTATGTATTGAATCCTTTCACAGGTATATTTGTATTGTTTGTTTGGATGAAATTTTTATTTGTAGTCATTCGAGAGTGTATTATTTGAAAAATTTGAGATTTGTTTTAGATAAGCTAAAATAATAAAAGTTTATAGTGAACCTAAAGTACTATATTTTCATAAAAATAATAAAGATTATATTTGGGATTTTTGATAGCAAAGGATGGGTTTATTATAGACCTCGAGAATGTCAAATAAATATTGGAGTGTATTCACCAAGAAGTATGGCTAAAGCAATAAGTTCATGTGGGTTGGAATGTTTATATAAAATGTTGATCAAAAATGTCAATGGCATATTTGCACCCATTATGGAGACTATGAAGGGAGACAAAAAAAATTAATGGATAGTTGTATTAGAGAATAGCCTCCATTTTTTGGATAAAAATGTGATGGAACAATTAGTGTTAGACTTATCATATTTTGGAAAAGTATTTCAAGTGGATTATGATGAAATCATGAAAGATATAGGATCAATGCCAAGTCAACAAGGCAATACTATTTCTTATCTTATTGATAATTTTAATGAATAAAAAACAAAATATTTGGTCTATGATAAATAATTTTATGTAATAGTAAAAGATCTTAAAAAGTGGAAACACTTTTTGTTACTAGAATATTTTTTTATGTACATGGATAATCAAGCATTAAAATTAATATAAAAATAAGGTAAACTTAATCAAAGACAAGTGAAATGGGTGGCATTTATTCAAACATTGTCTTTTTTTTTAAAACATATAATTAGGAAGTGAAATAAAGTTGCAAATTCCTTAAGTAGGAGAGTTCTTCTTGTGAATGAGATTAAGGTAGAGGTTATGAGGTTTGAATCCATTAAATATTTTTATGAATCAGACTTGTATCTATGATATTCATGAATAAAGTACATTAATTTTATGAATATAGATATAAATAAATGGATATAATATATTAGAAAGGGTTTGTTGCTTAAAGGAAGGAGGTTGTGCATAATTCAAGGTTCCATGAGATATAACCTATTGAAAGAAAAAAATATATTTTTGGACATTTGGGGCATAATAATACTTTGGAATACATATGTGACAAATATTATTATCCTTATTGAGCACAAAAGTGAATAATTTTGTTTGAAGGTGTAGAGTTACAAAAAAATGTGAAAAGAAAATGTAAGAATACCATATTATATTAGGCATTTCCCATTTTAGATAGACCATGGATGCATTGTGCATGATTTTTTTATTTTTATAATAATTACACATTTAACTATTGACTCCATTTTAGTTTTTTTTTTGTAGATTTTATAATATGTCTCACTTTATAACATGCAGGAAGACTAATGATGCCATAAATATAAAGATTTTTTCTAAGAAGTTGTGATATTTCATGGCTTTCTAATAAGTATTGTATTCAATAGAGATACAAAGAATGGGCACTTTTTGAAGATGTTATGGTGAAATTTGGGGGGGGGGGGGGGGGGGGGGAATGGACTTTATTTTAATGTATCACCCTCAAATGGATGGGAAAATGAAGGATGTGAATCAAAGTATTTATAACTTCTTAAGATGCTTCATTGGTGAAAACCCAAAATGGTGTGAATATATTTTATCGGAAGATTATTTTATTACAATGATTGAGTTAATCAAAGTATATGTATAATTAAATTTCAAATTGTTAATGGGAGCATCCCTAGAGTTGTGTGAATTGAGAAGTATAACTAATATAAGTATAATAATAATATAAGGTGAATATTACACTTGATTTATGAATTATATGAAATGCAAATGATAATAATGTTGGTAGATATTGTTACAAAACACAAAATGTATGTTGATTAAAAGAGAAGAGAAAGAAATATTAAGGTTGGGAACTTCGTGTTGGTCCATTTTCACAAGTAGAGGTTTCCCAACAGTGAGTATAACAAGATCAAATGGAAGAAAGTCATACATTGTAAAATAATTAGTAATTTCTCAGCCAATGCTTATGAGATTGAGTTATTGGATAAATTAGTTATTTCACCTATATTCAGTGCCTTTCATTTATACCCATATGAGGAAAAAAATTCAAGTGAGGAAGGAGAAACCATGTATTTTTATGACATTTAAGGGAAATGTAATTTTCAAAAAATACAAAATAAGATATGGAATCCATTTTATATATACAAATGGGAAACTATAGAAGAGGCAATTATTACTATGAGTGCTTAGTCAAATGGAAGGATGAGAAAATTAAAAATAAAACTTAGGTGAATGCATATGTAGTTATAAAACATGTAAAAACCATAAATGATCTCTAAATATGGTCATCAGGAGGATATCCTAGAAATTTTCATCACCTTAGGTTCATAATTGATGAGTACCCAAGGTGAAGGGTAATTTTTCATCACCCAAAACTATAGTTGTGTATTTACGTAGTTTTTTAGCTTTATTTGGTGTTCAGCATAGATAATTTGATTGGGGTAGAGTAATGATATAAACACTTCAATGTAATTAATTAAGTCATGTTAGATCAACATCTCCCCCCCCCCAAATTTCTTGCCTTTACAAATGGGGGGATCCTTTTGAATGTTTGAAAACATCTGAACCATGAAAACTTGCTTGAAGAGGTTATCTTTTTTAGAATGTGAAGATCATCCACTTAAAGGGATATGCTTTATACATGCTTAATGATAATGACTATGTTTTTGGACTAACTTTGTTAATGGTTTATCTTTGAAGATTGAATTTCAAGTTACATAAAGAAGGCTAGGTTTCCCTTTGAAATCCTAACTTTGAGGAACTTTATTGAAGTGACCCTTCAAAGTTTATTTAAGTTCCCTTTAGAGTTTATTAAAGTGTCCCTTCAAAAAAATTATCTTGATCCACTTTGGTATAAAGTACCCTTTGGAGAAATTATTTTCGGCACTATGTCCTATGGACATTTTATCTGAAATAAATCAACCCTTTGAATTTTTAAAACCTACCCTTCGGAAGAATTAGTTAAGGCAATTTATTTAAGTGACTCTTTAGAGTTTATTGATGTGTCCCTTCAGGAAAGTTATCGCAAGACACTTTCCCAAGAAAGTGACCCATCAAAAAATGTTTAAGGGAAACTACATGAAGTATGTCTAGGTTCCTTATTTTATGACTAACCCTAATATTTTCTCTTTGTAGGGACAAATCATTGATGAACACATATATTATGATCAATAGCCCGTGCTTTCTCATAGATGTAATCTGATAGTGTGAAATTGTCGAAGACTTTTAAACAAAGTATAACCTCGAGGACTAGTAAATAGACATATTTATCAACCCTTAAAAGAACACCATATGTTTTAAAACATAAATAGACTTATGAAACATGGATTTTAACCTAATTTTTTATCAAAGCTTGGAGCTCATTAAGTTATGTACATCTTTGTAGATCTGACAGTTGACACTTCATCATAGGGTTTGATCCAATGGTGCAAGATGCCCGAAGGCTTTCAACCTAATAAAAGTTTAAGCAATTGATCAATAAGGACTTAAATGATCTCAAAGCCAAGGAGTATGCTTTCAACTTAAAGAACATGTGTTTTTTAATACAACATAACTGCAAGGCTTAAGCTTAAGCCCTCTAAGTATATTAGACAAGATTAAATTTGATAGCCTTGTACCCATTAATTGATGTTTACAAGGACATTTTTGATGTTCATATAATCATAAAATTTAATATAGTCTAAGTATATTAGATGAGATTAAACTTAATAGCCTCATGCTAATCATTCAACATCCATGAGGATGTTTTTAACGTTTACGAGGCCATAAAATTTAACATAGTCTAAAATTTCAAACCTAGCAAAGGGATGTATCTCTCGACCCTCAAAAATACCCCTTCACATTTTGTTGACATGAAAACTTAGTATAATATCTTTTAACCTAAGTCTTTATTAAGATTGAGAATTATTTCATGTGCATCTTCATAGATCTAATGGCCTATGTTGCATCATAGGATTTGATTCGATGGTGTGAAGTGGCCGAGGAATTTTTAACCAAATAAAGTGAAGTGAAGGTATCCAATCAAAAAATACCTCATGGATCATGATCAATGGACCACACTCGTTCATAGATCCAATCCAATAATGCAAAATGAAGGAAAATTTCAAAAGCTAATGACTAGATTCTAAAAGGACTTTCATAGGAGTAACACAAGAAAATTTATGAATTCACCACCTCTTCCATTAACTCTATGAAAAACCATAGTTTTCCAACATAAAAGCCTAATTATTATTGAATTGAGCCATAATTTGCATTCAAAGGAGCTGAAAATCACCTTGAAAAGAGCTAAAAACACTTAGTGAGACCATGTAGTCTAAGGGAAAATAACTAGTTGGAGGAACATGGCCACTGATAGACAAAAATAAAGAGATGAATCTAAGGTTTAATTGTCAAATAACAATGAAGGAAGATGTTATAAAGATACTGAACTATATGTAGGAGCCTTAAATAATGGTATGAAGAACTGGTCAAAAATCTTCTTTGCAATCAACCTTATACAACCATTAGCTCCCAATGAGCAACAAATTGCTATAGTTCAGAGGAGGCATGAAGATCTCATGGTAATCCAAATTTTTGGACTTCACCTCATAACTACCAAACTATCCGTACTCCATTATGTTGATATCCTAGCTCCTATGTTCATTGATTATAATAGATGGAGATTGGATAATAAAGGAGGGTACATCAAAAAGGGTTTCTTATATAGATCTAGTAGATTTTGAAGGCTAGTATAGTCTTCTTAGGACTCACATATACCTCCCTAAGATCAAGGAATGGACCACTAAAAATGACTTAGATAATGTCTTAAGACCATGGCTGGATAGAGGAACTCATGTAATGAGAGACCATGATGATAAAATCCCAATATTATAATTCTAGGAAGGGATTAGAATCATCATGTCTTTGTTGAATATGGATTATAGAGTAGTAATCACATCATATGTTGACCCTAGGTGGGTCTCCTATGTCTATTTCATGATAGAAGGGAAGCTAACTCCACCTATTAGAGAAATGATAAGTATCCATCTAGGGAGATAGTTTAATGGAATTAAAAGGAAGACAAGCCAACTATTCACAATGGTGTCTTACTTGTTGGATATATTTATGGCCTCAACTTTCTTCCTTGCCATTATGAGTTGGTCTCCTCACAGTAAGATTACCATTTCTCACAATTACTCCAAATTTCACATATTAAAGTATGGAGACCACATGTAATTCATTTTTGATTACATATATCCAACTCTAGTTGGGATAATTACTAAAATTCCAATTCCCTCCCCCGCCTCATTAGGCAATTGGTAGAGCCCATTGGAGATATTTAGTTATACCCTAATTGCACAATCATTAGGATTGAATAAATCTAAACCTAACCCTTTAGATTACTAGTGTATGTCCCAATCAAGCTAGCTGATAGTGTGATAGCTCATCAACTCCTTCATGGTATAGACCATGTATGTAGAGAGAAGAATAAATTAATCATACATCTCTTCCCATATTTGATTAGGAAGATAATGATTCATGGATGGAAGCAATTAGAGATTCTACCAAAGACTAGAGAGGCATTCTACTTCCAACTAGATGACCTCAAGACATGGGATCCAAAGGAAAATGTGATCTCCCATGTACAATCCAAACAACTACATAAGGTACCTTATGAACATCAATTGGGTCCATATGACCACTTATACATAAAGACAACCAACTTTGAGGAAGTGTCAGCTAGGTTTAAGGGGCATAGATTCAAATTAGAAGATATATTACATAGAGAAGAAAACCATCAGGAGAAAGATGGTAATTGAATCCCTTGTAATATCATTTCCGGATTCTACTTCAAGTGCACCCTCCACTTTAGGTTCATCAAAAGTGCCTCAAGGTACACCTTAGCAACAACAACTACCTCAGTAGCAAGTGCCCAAAATTGAAGGACTAAGTGAACAAAAGAGGGAACATAGGCTAGGAGAGGGACCCTTTACCTCATCTCTACCCTAAAGGACCCTTTTCCCTATGGGATACATTGATATGGTTGCCTTGGAACCTTATGAAATAGTGTATAAGTTCTTTAAGGAACTTGTAGATACATACATGTCAGACAAGGAGATGAAGATGAAGAAGCCATAGTTAAGGTGCTACTAACTAAATATCCTTAAGCTAAAGAGATAGACTAAGGTACATGAGTTGCCTTAGATTTGGTCTAAGTGACTAAAATAAAAAGATAAATATATATGGCTTTGGTGCCTAGTGCCTCCAAGAAACTCAAGTGGATTCACCCAATAAGTGAGGTGAACTTATTTAGTGTCAAATTTCCTATACATAGACCTATCACCCCTGATGGGTTCATCTATGGGAAGTTCCAAAAGATACCCTCTTAGATGCATTCATGGGCTATGAATAGCACTACCAATGTTGAAGTTAATGATCAAGTCTAGCCCTAGATTTTAGAACTCATGAAGGAGCAAGTAGAGAGGAGAATGATTGAGGCTATTAAGGAGAGTAACAAGAAAATAGAAGAATTAGGTAAATCAAGTGGGTTTAGTATTGAAACACTAGAAGCTTTAATGCTTTTAGAAGTAGAGCCCAAGGTACAATTTAACCTTAATACAACTACACTTGAGAAGGTTACTACCAAGAAAGTAACTATTGTAACTAAATAAGTCACTCTTCAAAGAGTGTAAACATTTTTAAGACTCACTCCAATCCAAGGCAAAGTAGCAAGGGATCACCGCATTCATCAAGAAGATAATTCAAGTCTGGTATAAGCCTAGTCAACAATGGCTATGGTGGGAATTCAGGGAATGAAGTAAAGGATCTTTAATAGGAGAAAGAGAAGAAAGACTTGGAGGCACAAGTCTCACTATCAATTATAGAGGACCTACTAAAGATGTTAAATAATTAGTTCCTAGATTCCTTTGAATGATTAAAAGTCATAAAACTTAGGCTTAATACCTTAGAACTTCAAGCCAAGAAGGCATAAACATTGATGCAGTAATGGTAAGAAACCAAAGACCAGGTGACAGAGCTAATCAAAGTAAACATCACCAAGTAACCCTTGGATTTCAAGATCATTAAAGAAAGGAAACAAAATGCCATATAAGGGATCCTAGTGGATCAAATATAGGATTTAAGTTCATGGTAAAATAATGAAAATGACTTTGTAGAGGAAGATAAGGACTTGGTGAGCATAGAATTTAGAAGTTGCTAAGAACCTTGTTGGTGACCCCTTCTCAACCTACTACCACTAGCCTAATACATGACATGTAATTCCATCAAGGAGTCCAATATTTTGTACAAGGCATCAAGGATGAAAACTAAGTCCAGTCCAACAATGACAATTCAAAAGTCCTTAATTTCATCCTCATCGTAGGGGAGCATATTATAGAGGCAAGGTGCATACAAGAGGCCATCATTAGAAGTGATAGAGAATATGCTACATTGGTTGAATAGGAAGAAGAGATTATAATGAAGCCTATAGTGGATTTTGAGTTAATAAAATAATAATGAACTAGGGTGAAAGACTTCCTTTAGCCTAAGTGATTAATGGGCCCCACCAGTGCCCACAACCCAAGAGCAAAGTCAAGATTATTCTTTTGTAAACTATATATTCTAGTTTATTAGCATATATTAGTCTTTTGATCTAATAGGTAACTAATGGCCATATGTACTATAGAGTTCTTTGGAAAAGGATAACTGTCCTTATATCTTGTAAAATTTTGAAAGAAAGATGACTAGTAAACTAGCTATGTATTCTATAAATAGGCAAGTGTAACCATTTATAAAGAGGAAGATTTTGAGAAATTTTATAATAGAGCAATTAATACAATTATAATTCTACAAATATTGTATGGTGTTGTGTTATATTTTTTTTCTTTCTCTCAATTGTAGGTGGATGTCTTAGATTTGAATGGTTCTTAGATAGATGATCTATATTTCATGTTCATGAGGTTTCTATTTTGTGTCGTGCTAAACTAGTTGAAGGATTCTAAGTTTACTTCATTTTATTTGCTTTGCATTTGAATGTTCTTATGAAATTCAAATTAACATAGCAAAATCTTTAAGTAATCTTGAATTTTACTCATGATCTTTGTATTTTCCTTTGAATCTTGCCTAATTTTTGGTGAAGCTTGAGCTTATGTTATGTTGCATCACTCATTGGTTAAATGTATGCTCAAATTGAATAGAACTTTGTCATTATGTTTGAGACTAATGCTTGCAATCACATTTATTCTCTATCTTACCCTACCCTTTACTTCTTTTTTATCAATGTTCACTTTAGTTTAAAGATCACTATAAATATTAATTTAGATTAGCTTAGAGTTAGAAATCTTGACCAGGAAGACTACAAGACTATAAAGACTTAGACCTTGGTGTCTCCTAACCACCATATCAAAAACATTTTGTGGGAAGCTCTCATACTTTGTCGACTATTCCACCATAGACACACTACTTGTCACAAATTGAAACTCATGCCTTGGATTCTTGTAATCCTAAAATGAGAAGTGTTCATCAACATTAAGGAACACTATGTGGAGTAATTGGAAGCATCAACAAGAGGTGGTTCCTACTGGTATTAGAATGAAGGCCTTCTTTGCAAGTATTATTATTTTCTTGGTTAATCTTTGAAGATATTTACGTCCTTTCTAAATATCCTTACTCTGTAAGTGTTTTCTTGCTCATCTTTACACTTAGCAAGGCAAATATCTTTGTTATTTTTAAATGTTTATTCAATTATGATAAGAAATAGCTTTAAAATTGAGAATTATTGATGTTTGAGGTTAAAAAAACTTTATTTTTAATAAAGATTCATGTTATCTTGTGAACTTTAAGTCTAATTCTTCAAAATGATCTAAAGGATGGTCATCTTTGCATGATCAAACATATCTTTGAGCTAATTTAGTCAAAGATTAATGTCTTTTACATTTTCATATGTAAATATTTTCAAAATAAGCTTAGTGTGCATGTCATTTTTTTTTGTTTGAAGGACTTAATTTGTTACATCATATTTCAAAGTAGGATTCTTAGTTCTCAAGCTGGAATTACCCAAAATTAGGACTAGATCTCATTTAAAAACCAGGGAACCTCTACTTGAGCTTGAGACACACTAACATGTTATAAAGGATAAAGGAAGGCATATCATTTCAAAATATTTTCCATCTTCACCCCTAAAAGGAGTCCCTACATTCAACCTTCAACTAGGTATGGCTTGGCTTGGGAGTTCTATTAATGTTCCAGGTATAGTTCATGATTTTCCATGAAATCCTAAGAAATATTTTCATATTTTTAGTCCAACTAGTATGGTCACTGTTGATGAGAATGTCAAGTCATTTAAAGCTAATTTAAGGCTCTTAAATGTCATTCATGAGGATGTAGCTTGTAGTTTATTCCTTTTTACCTTCAAAGATGCTACTTATGAGTGGTTCTTAAACTTGCCTGATGATTGCATCACTTCTTGGAATAACTTTGACACCATCTTTATTGATCAATTTGGGAAGATCATTAACCCTTGTGTCATATATAATTAGTTTAATACCATCAAGAGAGATGTAAGTGAGCCTATTAAGTCTTTTAATGCTATATATCAAAAGTTGTTTAGCAGAACCATAGATCCTTACAAGCCTAATGAACCTTTGGCCTTAGAGATCTACAAAGATGCTATGGATCCCATGATTTTTGTGTTTTTAAAGAGAACCCTTTTAGATATTACCACATTAGCTCAAGATTATTCAAAAGTGGTGGTCATTAGTGATCAAATAAAACCTCAATGGAAAATGGCTTACTCAATTCTAAATATCAACCCATAGATGTCAGCCTTAAACCTTTTCCTAGATAATAACTAGAATGCTCCAACTCTAAATCAAATATCAGCTCTAACTATTTTGCCTAATATTCATGTTGCTCCCAATCAAAACTTAGGTTTCTTAAGTCAACAAACTACTAATGGATCTCAAAATAATGGTGAAAAGTCTCTAATACTAGTCAACACTGCAAACAATATTCAAGCTCAAGATTTTGAAGCTCCAAAGAATCAAAATGAGTCCATAATCAAGATGGTTCAATAGATTAGTATAGACTTCTTACAATTGTAAAAGTAAGTTGGTAATTATAATGTAAACTCTTAAAGGAACTTCACCTTCTAAAAGTTTAATAAACCTAGTAATTGATTCTAGAATGATAGCTTCTTTAATATAAACAAATCCAATGAACCTTCTTCATCTATAAAGAAGACTATAGAAATCAATCTCATAGTTATTTCCCTACCTGATTATTGTAGAGTGCATGCCACGCATGGTGAGATATATTTTATAGAATTTTGTAAAGATTTTGAAGCCTTCTAGAAAAAGATTCAAACCTTTGAGGTTATCCTAGATAAGGATAATACTACTAGTACTTCTAGATCTAAAGCACAAGATCAAGTACACACGGTGGAGACTTTTCAATTTCTCTTTTAGGAAGATAATGAGATTGATAATATTTTTGAAGAAATCTAAGGATTTAAATAGTTCATAAAGACCTACCCTCTAAATAATAGGGAGAAAATACAACCCTTGACTACTTCTACTCCTCCAAATAACTATGGGACTCTTCTAGACAATTCTTCAAGAAAAGATCCTGAGCTACCCAAAGGTAGTTCTTCTAAGCCTTTGGCTAAAACTTTTAATAAGATTGGATAAAATATTGTTGGGGATATTTATAAAATCAAGGCAAATATCACTCTACATTAAATGACACAAATAACTAAGCAAAGATACCTTCTCTTGAAATCCTTGTCTAAGAATCCTAGAAAGCCACCAAAAAATGATACTACTAATGTAACTATGCAAGTGGTAAAAGAATAGTCTCCACCCTTTCTACTCACAATCAGAGTGTTTGGTATGAATGCCCATAATTTTCTACTAGATTTAGGAGCTTTAACTAATATCATTCCTACTATAATTTGTGAACAACTTAGCCTAAACCCCATCAAGTTAGACCGAGTAGTCACACAAATGGATAAATCAAAGGTCAAAGTCATTGGAGAGATACTTAATGTGCATATTCAATTAGAAAGTGAACCTAGAGTTCAATAGTTTATTGATGTCCAAGTGGTAGACATCCCTAGTGTTTATGGGTTACTTCTAAATATCGAATGGATCAAAGCTTTAAATGGGTATATGTCCACTGATTTTTCTCATTTTTGGTTGCTATGGAAGGGTGTTCATAATCAAATAAGGGTTGAGAGAGATTCAAAGATTAATCATATGATAACTAAGTACAATTTATTTAATTAAAGGGTAAACTTCCTTAATTCTAATCTTGGAATCTTCACCTTAGAAATTTCACAAAAGATAGATTATAAAATGCCTCCTCTAATGCCTATATTATAGAAGTTACATGTTGATGGATCCAGATGCAATTTAGGATCAAGAGATGGAATTATGTTAGTAGACCCTATAGAAAAATAATACCATGCATCTTATAGGTTGTAATTTCCTTTCACTAATAACTTATCTATGTATGAATCTCTTATTCTTAGACTACAGCTTGCCATCAAGCACACAATCAAAGAGCTTATGGTGTATGGAGACTCCAAACCTATGGTCAACCAAGTGAGGAGTAAATACTAGTGCAATTTGTCTTACATGAAGAGATATAAGTTGAAGGTATGGGATTTGATTGAATATTTTTATGCCTACAACATATTAAATATTCCAAGGGAATAAAACAAGGCTACTGATGAGCTTGCTTATACTACAACCAACCTCATGCCAAATTGAGATTCCCCTAACTTCAGTATTAAATTGGTACCTTTCCCATTAGTCCCTAATAATAATAATAAATTCCAAGTTTTCAATGATGATCAACAGATCAACAATTTCTTGACCAACTCTAGGGATTTTAAATCCCATATCATTGATGAAGTGGATGAGAGCTCTCCTAAAAAGAAGCCTAATGGTAAGATCATCTAGCTTAGTGATAATAATATACCTAAAGGGATGATCTCTTTAGAGAGGTTATTTGATAATGATAAGCTTATGGAGGTACCTAATGTACCTAAAATGAGTGGAAAATAATACCAACTAGTAGATCTCGATCCACAAGACTAACCTCAACCTATCAACATAGGGAAAGCATGTACTGAAATGGAAAATAAGAAAGCAAGGGAGTTGCTCACAAAGTACAAAGATGTCATTTCTTGGTCCTATGAAGACCTAAATATATTTGATCCAAGGGTCATAACTCATACAATAACTCTCAAATAAAACTACAAGACTTTCAGACAAAAACAAAGGCTAGTCAATCATGTCTTAGAGCCTATTATCTATAAAGGGGTCAAGAAACTATTGGATTCAAGGATTGTCTTTCATATCAGACACTCCACTTGGGTTGTAAACTTGGTCTCAATAAGAAATAAGAATGGGGATATTAGATTATGCACTAACTTTATGAACTTGAATGAAGCTTCTAAAAATGACAAATATCCTCTACCTTCTTTATACTAAGTCATACAAGATATTTTAGGTTCAACTATGATGTCCTTCTTAGATGGATTCTGAGGGTATAAACAAGTGTTGGTTGACAAAGAGGATAGGATGAAGATAGATTTCATGACGAAGTGGGGAAATTATGCCTACAAGAGGATGCCCTTTGGGCTTATCAATGTAGGAACAACATTTCAAAGGGCCATGGATCATGCTTTCCAAGGTCTTAAAGGCAAATGCATCATCATTTATATGGATAATTTGATATTTTTATCCAAGAATAGAGAGGACCACTTCATGCACTTGCAACAAGTGTTTGAAAGGTGCATAAGATATTCCATTTCCCTCAACCCAAAGAAGAGTATATTTTTTGTCATAGAGGGGAAAATACTAGGCCATTTTATCACCAAGCAAGGGATCCCCATAGACCTTGATAGAGTGGAGGCCATCTCCAAAGTTGAGTTGCTTAACAATAAATAATAGCTTAGGTCATTCTGTGAGAAAATTAACTTTGTAAGGAAATTCATCTCAGGCTTTGCTAAAATTGTCAAGCCTTTGAATGACATGCTAAGGAAGGATTCCAAGATCTCTTAGAATGATGAATCCAAGAAAGATTTTTCTAATATTAAGAAGGCAATCACTAAAGCTCCAATTCTCATAAGTCCTAATTTCTCAAAGGATTTTTATCTATAATCATTTTCTTCTAAGCATATTATGGCTATAGTACTAACTCAAAAGGTTGATGGGAATGATCATCTCACAACTTTCATGAGCACTAATTTAAATAATTTTGAAGTTAAATATTCTATGATTTACAAGAAAGCTTATGAATTGGTAAACATAGTTAATAAATTTAGGCATTATATCCTTAGGAATAAGGTAGATTTTATCTTGCCAGACCTAGCTATGAAACTCATAATAAATCAAAATGAGCTTCAAGAAAGGAGAGGTAAATAGATGTTAGTTATGTAAGAGTATGACATTGAAATGAAGATTTTCATGTTGGTAAGGTGTCAAAGCTTAGTTTAAATGATTACCAATGTAAACCCCAAGCTCCATGTCAAACAAGTTGACCAAAAACTCTTCCAACCAAATGAGTGGTATGATTCTTCTATCATCCACTTACTTATCAATGGTGTTTATTCCCCACGACTCACTAAAAAACAAAGAAGATCCTTGAGGCTCAAATTATTTCACTACCTCATCAAAAATGGAGCCTTATACATAAGTAATTTTGAAGTAATTTATTAAAGATGTGTATCTAAAGAAGAAGTAGCTCAGATCATGACTACCTTCCATGAGAAGCTAGGAAGTGGACACCCTTCAAGAAGAACCATGGCTCAGAAGATACTTAGAGCTGGGTATTATTGGCCTACCCTATTCAAAGATGCTCACAAGCATGTGATGGAGTGCCATGCATGCTATATATTAAACACAAAAGAATCAAAGGTAGTTAGGCCTTTGCAACCTTTGATAGTTGATAAACCCTTTACAAAATGAGGGTTGGACTTTGTAGGGGTGGTCAACCCTAATTCTTCTAAAGGCCATAAATTTGTCCTTACTACTATTGACTATTTTAAAAGGTGTATTTAAGTTGTTTCCACAAAAAATTATATGATAGAAGAGGTAATTAACTTCATGGAAGAAAACATTTTCACAAGATTTGGAACCCTAATCTCTTTGGTTTGTGATAATGGATCTGCCTTTACTTCTATTGAGATAACTGAATGGGCATATGAAAATGGCATCACTCTAAAGTTTGTATCTAATCATTATCCCAAGGCAATGGAGTGTATGAATATACAAATAATAATTTGATGAAGGCTATCAAGAAGTCTATAGAAGACAAACCAAGAAAGTGGCATAAGCTCCTCAAGTTTACATTATGGTAAGATAGAATCAAAATCAAGCAAGCTCTCAAGGCTTTACTATTTTTATTGGTGTATGTCCAAGAATCTATATTCAACATAAAACTCAAATTTCCCACATTTAATTTCATGCAGAAGTATATGGAAGAAATCCATGACCTTGCTAGCTCAAGGGTACTAGACATTATTTAGATGGAAGATGCTAGAGACAAAGCATTTGTTGACTTTAGTAGGCATCAAACAACACTGAAAAGGTGGTTTGATAAAAGATCCAAAATCAAAGTGTTTAGACAAGGAGACTTAGTTCTCCTCTAGGACAAAGCTTCAGAGCTAAAAGGGAAACATGGAAAATTCACACCGTTGTGGATTGGGCCATATCAAATTGTAGGAACATTACAAAACAACACATTTAAGATGAAAGACCTCCAAGGAGTAGAGTTCACCTTGCCCACCAATGGGTAGTATCTCAAACATTACTTTGCTACTAATCCACCAGGGGTATTCATGGAGTAAAATATGTAATAATTATTATATTAGAGTAGGTAGGCTAACTAGTTTCTTTTCTTGCTTTCCTTTCTTGATTTGCTTGTATATATTTGTTTTATTCTTGCTTGTTGATTTCTATTGTGTGTTTTCTTTGTGTGTGTTTTTTTTAATTTTGCTTGGTTGTGCTCTCTTGTTTCCAGTAAGTCCTATAGATAGTTTGTTTCTTAGATTTTCATATATTGCTCAAAATTGTAGTAGCTTGAAGCATGGATATGAAGCTTTGAATGATGAACATAGGTTGTCACAAAACACCATGATGCAACTCAAAGACCATGGTATAGATTGATATAGAAGTTAATTATCATGATAAGTCTTAAGCATAATCTTAAATCAAGGTTTGGTTGAAATAATAGTCATAAGTGTTAAAAGGGTTGCCGAGGCACATTTCATACTAGCACTTAAAACACATCCTTATCTGGGATAGAGGTTAAAACTAAAAGTGATTACCCCAAGAATCAAACACTTGACCAAATCCTTAAAACTAAGCTATATTGGTTCCAAACCTTTGAAAAAATACCTAGAAAATACAAAAAAGAAAAAACTTGTCACAAAATATATGGAAATAAAAGCAAAGATGATTATGGTAACCTCCACCAGGGCTATGGATGCCTAACTAGTAGTAGATCACGGCCTTGAATGGGACCAAAGGCATCTCTATTGGGGCTATGGATGCCTAGCTAGTAGTAGAGAAATGCCTAAGCCTTCCCTAAATTAAGATCAACTATTCTCAATAAATATCCAAAATAATCCAAATCAAGTGTTATGACCAAAGGTATGACCTAGATATTATCCTCCAAACTTCCATGACAAATAGTAAGTGGAATCAAAGCACACATTGAATGTCTATATTTCATCATTTTGAGTATGAATTTTACACATATGTGGTTTATACCAATCAAGGTTTGATTTGGATAATGTTATGGACCTAATGGATGAAATACTTATGTATTGATCTAAACCAGAGCCTTAGGTTCTAACATATTGCTATGTTTCCCCTATGAGTCACCATTTGTTATATAAACATCCCCCCCACCCACTTTCTTGATTTTACAAATGGGGGACCTTTATGAATGTTTGAAAATATCTAAACCTTGAAAGCTTGCTTGAAGAGGTTATCTTTTTTAGAATTTTAAGATCATCCACTTGAAGGGATATGCTTTATGCATGCTTAATGATAATGATTATGTTATTGGACTAACTTTGATAATGGTTTATCTTTGAAGATTGAATTGTATGTTACATAAAGAAGGATAGGTTTCCATTTGACATCCTAACTTTGATGCACTTTCTTGAAGTGACCCTTCATATTTTATTTAAGTGCCCTTCAGAGTTTATTGAAGTGTCCCTTCAAAAAAATTATCTTAGTCCACTTTGGCAAAAAGTACCGTTCAAAGAAATTATTTTAGGAACTATGTCTTATAGAAATTTTATCTAAAATAAATTAACTCTTCATATTTTTGAAACCTACCCTTCAAAATAATTGGTTAAGGCACTTTCTTGAAGTGACCCTTCAGAGTTTCTTGAAGTGTCCCTTCATAAAAGTTATCTTGAGACACTTTCCTATAAAAGTGACCCTCCTAAAAATGTTTAAGGGAGACTATGTGAAGTCTTTCTAGGTTCCTTGTTTTATGCCTAACCCTAATATTTACTCTTTAAAAGGACCAATCATTTATGAGTACACAGATCATGATCAACACCCCACACTTACTTGTAGATCCAATCTGATAGTGCAAAATCACTGAAGACTTTTCAATGTAGTATAACCTTGAGTCCTAGTAAAGGGACATATTTATTGACCCTTAAAAGAACCCCATATATGTTTTAACATAAATAGACTTAGGAAACATGGATTTTAACCTAAATTTTTATCAAATCTTGGAGCTCATTAAGTCGTGTGCATATTTACAAATTTGATGGTATGTGCTTCATCATAGGGTTTGATCTAATGGTGTGAGATGGTCAAAGGCTTTCAACCTAATTAAATTTTAAGTATCTAATCAAAAATTACTTAAATGATCTCAGAGATTGAAGACCTGGTCATATGGCCCAAGAAACATGCTTTTAGCATAAATAACATGTGTTTTTCAACATAACATGATAACAAGGCTTAAGCTTAAGCCCTCTAAGTAAATTAGATGAGTTTAAATTTGATATCCTCATGCCCATCATTTTATGTCTACAAGGATTTTTTTGACATTTTTGAGGTCATCTAATTTAAGATAGTCTAAGTATATTAGATGAGATTAAATTTTATAACCTCATTCCCATCATTTAATGTTCATGAGGATGTTTTTGACATTCACGAGGCCATCAAATTTAACATAGTTTAAACATTCAAACCTAGCAAAGGGATATATATATTGAACCTAAAAAATACCCCTTTGCATTTTTCTGACATGAAAACTTAGTATAATAGCTTTTAACCTAAGTTTTTATTAAGCTTGAGACTTATTTCATGTGCATCTTTGTAGATCCAATGGCCCATGCTTCATCACAGGATTTGATCTAATGGTATAAAGTGGTTGAAGACTTTTCAACTATATAAAGAAAAGCAAAGGAATCCAATTAGAAAAGACCTTGTGGATCACAATAATGGTGTGAAATGAAGAAAACTTTCAAAGACTAACAACTACCTTCTAAAAAGACTTTCATAAGAGTAACATAAGAAAATTTATGAATTTTCCACCTCTAAAATTAAGCTATGAAAAACCTTAGTTTACCAACATAAAGCCCTAATTATTGTTGAATTGAGCCACAATTGCATTTAAAATAGCTAAACATTGTAGACACCTAAATCTGGCCACCAATAAACTCTAATCAAGCTTTTGATCAATTCTTACTAAAATGCATAATTTGGCCTAAAAAAACTAAAGCACATTAAAAGATTTGAACCTAATATATTCAAGTGTTGATTATAGATAGGGTATCATTAAATGGGGAAATGCAATTTATGGGCCAGCTAACTTTGATCAGATCATTCCAAGTTAAAATGCCAATTTTGTACTTGGGTGTTCTAGATTACTCTTTCCTATCAAATATCTTACACAAGACACATGTCTTTATTATTTTCTATTAATAACATCCTAAATGAGATAATGGATCCAATGCATTTGAAATTGACTTTTAATTCCAATCCAGTCAAATTTTGGACCAATAATAAGGCATTCTAATCAATTTGATTAATTTGTTCACAAAGTGCTTAATCTTGCTTAAGAGCTAATAAAACCAAGTTAGAGCCTAATTAATAATTCCATGGAGAATTGTTAAATACTTATTTTTATAAATTAATATTGAATATCTACATCATTAGGTTACCTCATTTCTTGAGAAAGACATCCCTAGGATATAAATGCCATAAATATCAAGATTCATGCCTCCCATGCCTCATCAAATCCCTCCATGCCTCTTAATTGCTCCTCTATCCCAAATATTGATGAGATTATTTATCAATTTTAATTACATAATTGGGTTAATCATTAGCCACACATCTCAATCCTGAGATGGTTGGTTCAGGTTGATTCTACCCATTTGCAAAAATCTATAAATAGAATGCCTTACCACATGAATAAAAAAGCTTGGATAATGCAAAGTTATAATGCACAAATGATTCCAAAAGATATTAAAATTAGTGTTACCATTCCAAATTGATTCCAAGCCAAGCCAAACCAAATCCAAAGGTGCCAAGAGGAGGTAAAGTATAGTCAAGCTCCATTGTAATAGATTTCATGAGCACAAACTGAGCAAATGACTACAACAAAAGCATTTGGAGCATCCAAGGAAGGTGAAGGATTCTTGTTTTTCCTTAATTTTTAGTTGTGTTTGTCATTTCTTTTTTGTTATTAATATCACCCTAGTATCTATTCCTAAGGGTTTTGGTTTAGTGTGTTTTTAATTTGATTTCATTCACTAACACAATACTAATCTCCCCTTCCTAATCAAATTCCTAGTTCACATAATGACACACTCGGTGGGACACGTATAGATTTACAAAATTGATCAGAATTATCCCTAAAAAAACTCACTAACCTTTTTTATGAATATTCTTAGAGTGGGAGACTTACAAGAGTGAAAAAATTAAATAAAACACATTTTTCTATAAATTATGGGTTTGACTAGACACAGTCATGGGATTGTCCTGCAGCTTGTGGGTTTGTCTAACCAAGTCATGGTATTGTCATTCAAACTAATGGTATTATGATTAATCATTTTTTTTTGGAATAACTTTGTGTTTCTTATGTAGGGTTAGTAATACTACTACTTTATAAGTCATGGGATTGCTCTATGAGTTGTAGGGTTGCTTAATCGAGTCACAGTATTGTCTAACCATTAGTAGTTAAGTGACAATACTGCTACTTTTAAAGTGGTAGGATTGTCTTGATACTAGTGGGAACATCAAATTGAGTCATGTTGTTGTGACCAAACCACCTATGGTTTACAATACCATAACTTTTAAAGTTGTGGGATTGTCCTGCAAGTAGTAGGATTATTATTCAGAGTCATAATATTGTGACTAAACGGTTAGTGATTAGTTACAATAACACAAATTTTAAAGTTGTGGGATTGTCTTGTAAGTATTAGGATTTCTCTATCAAGTAGTGGTATTGCACCATTGTGTCAACCTGAGAGCTCATTTTCCTAAGTTGATTATTTCATCTTTAAAAATGCTTAAAAGTTAAACCACTTGCTAACATTTTTCTTGTAGGACCAACTTGGAGATTTGCTAAAATGTGTTTAAAACATCTTTTTCATGCTTTAAAATGAACTAGGAGCATTATTTTGGTGCTTAATATAGAATTTAGGTGCTTAAGTAAGTTTTTAGCATTAGTTTTCAAAGTTTACAATTTCAAGACCAAGGGGTCAAATAAACACCACAAAATCTTTCATTTGGGCTTAAAATTGAACACACTTGTCAATTTGGTTTTCATTATTTCAATTATCATTTTGTTTTCAGAAAATATAAGGATGTTACATGTATGTTCTTCTATTTTTACCCTTTAGGGAACCCTTGGAATCAAAAGTGCTTTTTTAATTTGTAAATTGCATAGTTTAAGGCATAGAAAGAATTTCATCTAAAGCACTCCCCAAAAACTCATAAAAGTATTGGGTGACCTTGAAAACAACCCTAAAATATTTCTATTTTATGCTTTTTTCATTCCATACAAACTTGGCTTGTGAGGGGGAAGTCATTACTATCAGGCACCTAGAACATAAATGCTCTGATACCACTTGTTGGGGATCAACCAACAATCTTGATTACAATTATGCAAGCAACTAAATGTAGAAATAAATTAGAAAGATAAGTAACTAGAATCAGAAATAGAAAAGAATAAGAGATACAAGAAACCACCTTGAAAACTTGTATTAAACTCTTCTAAAAGGAATACAATTGAATAAACCTCTTTTCTTCTACACCTCTCTCAGATGTACAGATCTCTTTCCCTCAAGAGTTTTTTCTCACAATTACAATCAATTCCAACAACCTAGAATGATACACATATACAATTCTATACTATTTTTCTACTCATTCAACAAGCTATGAAGAATTATCCCTATTATATAGAATTAGGGATCATGAGTAATGCAATATAAACCATTAGATGCACTTGTAATCAAGGGCTCAAATCAGTCTTACTAAAGATAGAGATGTAGACTTAAGACTAACACTTAATCCTACCATGCAAACAATCTATTCTATCCATGGAAATAACATTCTAGATGCATAGGTGACTGACGTCGGTCCCTGCCTGTCTGCCTGTGACCGATGTCAGCCGATATATGACCGATGCTAGAATCCCCTAGTCAACTCTTAACCGATGTTAGTCACTCCTGACCAATGCCAATGGCTGTGTAAATCCTGAAACTTTACAATCTACTCATTTGGTGAAGCTTTTAGCTCCACAACTCAACAATCTCCCACTTGGAGATAAGCAGCTACACCAGTACCTGTACAACAACATCTTCTAGCTTTTCCATCTTCAAACTCAATCATGAAGACCAACAAAAGTTGAATGAAGATTCAACTTTTCCTTTGTTACTGGCTTGGTTAACATATCAACAGGGTTCTTATCTATATGGATCTTATCTAGCTTCAACTCACCATCCTCCAATACCTGTCTAATGAAGTGTTACCTAAGCTGTATATGCTTGGTTCTTGAATGAATGGCTGAATTCTTAGCCAAATGAATTGTACTCTAACTATCACTATATAATCTGCAACTCTCTTACTTCTTTCCTAGCTCTTCCATGAACTGTGTCATCCATATCATCTCTTTGCTAGCCTCCGTGGCTGCAATATATTCTGCTTCTATAGTTGACAAGGCAAAAACCTTATACAACTTTGAAATCCAGCTAACCACCATTCCACCAATAGTGAAAACATATCCTGTGGTGCTTCTTCTGCCATCCAAGTCACCTACCATATCTGAATCTACATAACCATGTAGAGAAGTGTTTGAACTGCTATAACACAAATGCCTACTACTGGTCCCTCTCAGATATCTGAGTATCCACTGAACTGCTTTCTAGTGTTCCTTCCCTGGATTGGCCATATACTTGCTGACAACTCCCACTGCTTGGGCAATATCTGGTCTAGTACACACCATTGCATACATTAAGCTCCCAACTGCGGAAGCATATGGAACTATATTAATGTACTCTACCTCATCATGTGAATTAGGACACTAATCTTTACTCAACTTGAAATGTCTAGCCATAGGTGTGCTTACCAGTTTTGCATCCTACATATTAAACCATTTCAACACCTTGTTCACATAATCCTCTTGAGACAAAATCAACCTGTGATTTTTTCTATCTCTCTTAATACGCATGCCAAGGATTTTCTTTGCTGCTCCCAAATCCTTCATGGCAAACATGTGAGCTAATTTCACCTTAAGCTTAGAGATATCCTGCATGTGTGATCCTGCAACCAACATATCATCTACATACAACAATAGAATAATATATATACCATTATCCAATCTCTTAAAATAAACACAATGGTCAAATTGACATCTACTATAGCCATGCTTAGTCATAAACCTATCAAATCTCAAATACCACTGTCTAGGAGCTTGCTTGAGGCCATATAAGCTTTTCTTCAATCTGTACACAAGTTTCTCCTTACCTTTGACCTCATATCCTTCTAGCTGATCCATATATATTTCTTCATCCAAATCTCCATGAAGAAATGCTATATTAACATCAAGCTGCTCAAGATACAAATCCTCAATAGCAACAAAAGACAATACAGTCCATATAGAAGTCATTTTAACAATAGGAGAAAAAATCTCACCAAAGTCAATACCTAGTTTTTGTGCAAATCCTTTCACTACCAACCTGGCCTTATATCTCATCTGTCCATTCTCACCTTCCTTCAATATGTAGATCCATCTGGTCTTCAGTGTTCTCTTACCAGCTGGCAACTCAACCAAATCCCACATTTGGTTCTCTTTCAAGGAATTAATCTCCTCATTCATGCCTAGCTCCCACTGTTTCCTAGAATCCACTTGTATTGCTTCATCAAAACTCTCTGGTTCCCACCATCAGTGAGCAATAAATAGAATAAAGAAGGGGAATATCAAATTGGAGGTTTACTTACCCTTTTTGACCTCCTAATGGGCATCTAAGACTCATTCACAACACACTGTCCACCCAAATTCTCTGACAGTGACCGACCTCAGTCACCTTTAGGCCTATAACTGACTGACGTCGGTTCCACATGACCGATGTCAGTTCCTTCCTAACCAATGTCGGTCACTGTCTGACCGACATCGGTTCCTATATTGCCAACATCGGTTCTTGCCTGACCAATGTCAGTCTCTATGTTTTCCTGTCTGTGATTATTTTTGCCCACGAGCTCATTTTGGACCGTCACCTCATCCAATTCTCCATTGATTTACTTAGATTGATTCAGCTTCATGAGCTGATCACTATACATCACCTTTTCATTGAAAACAACATCATGGCTCCTAATTATTTTGTTAGTTCCTAGATTCTAAATCCTGAATCCAAAATCCCTAGAGCCATAACCAATAAAAGTGCACCTCATAGACTTAGCATCTAGCTTCTTTCTATTTTCCTTATCAACGTGCACAATAGCTTCACAACTAAAAAATTTGTGAAATGAGAGATCTACCTTTTTACCTGTCCATGCCTCTTTTGGAATTCCACCATCTAGAGTTATAGAGGGTCCTCTGTTAATCAAGTACATTGCAGTATCCACAGCTTCTGCCCAAAACTCTAAGGGCAAACTAGCATGCAATCTCATATACCTTGCATGCTCCAATATTGTTTTGTTCATCCTTTCAACAACTCCATTTTGCTGAGGTGTCCTTGGAACCATCCTTTGCCTACGTATTCCATGCATATAACAATACCAATTGAACTTATAGCTGTAGAACTCACCACCATTGTCAGATCTCAGGCACTTCATTCTCCTGCCTGTTTCATTCTCAACTAAAGCTTTCCAAATCTTAAAAGTGTCAAAAACATCAGATTTCTTCCTTATACAATAGACTCATACCTTTCTTGTAGCATCATCAATGAAAGAAACAAAGTACTGTGATCCTCCAATAGAAGCAACCTGAGCTGGTCCCCACACGTCTGCATGAACAAGCTCTAACTTGTGCTTCTTCTTTGTTGACCCAGTCTTGAGAAAACTCACTCTCTTCTATTTTCCAAAAATATAGTGCTCACAAAAATCTAGATCTATGCTTTTTAAATCTAAAATCATACCTTTTGACTTAATAATGAACATTCCCTTCTCACTCATGTGGCCGAGCCTATGGTGCCACAACTTTGCATCTACATCTGAAGTAGATAATACAAAAAGAGAATTATCAGTAATACAATTACATAAATAGAGAGTACCTACTCTCTTACCTCTGGCCAATATAAGTGCACCCTTGGTAACCTTCCAAGATTCAGCTGTGAGAGTTACTGTACAACCCTCATCCCCTAAATTTTTTGCAGAAATCAAATTCCTCTTCAAGATGGGAACATGCATGACATCTCTCAACACCCATGTGTTGCCACTCTGCATTTTTAGATGCACTTTTCCTTTGCCAATAATTTTATAAGGCTCATCATCCCCTAAATATACTATTCCAAAATCTCCATGGACATAGTCACTGAAATATTCTCTATTTGGGGTAGCATGAAAAGAGGCACCAAAATCTAAAACCCAAGATTCTATATTATTATGCAAAGAGAATATAAGAGCATCTTGTGCAATACCTACAACTTTTGCTTGTTCTTTACCTTCATGATGATTGTCCTCTTTAGGTTTTGACCAGCAATCTTTGCTTATGTGCCCTATCTTTCCATAATTCCAGTAGGCTATCCTCCTGCCATTTCTGGATTTGGATCTACCTCTCATCTTTGACTTAGACCTTGATCTCCTTTTCTTGCTCTTCTCTTTTTGCCTTCCCCTACTCTCAAAACTTAAAGCATTCCCTGATGTTTTCTCTATGCTTTTCTTATGAATTTCTTCATTCCAGATTACACTAACAACATCGTCTACTTTTAAAATATTTGAAGCAGATGCAGTATTACTAACTGCCATTACCAAGCTATGCCAATTTTTAGGTAATGAGCATAAGATTAATAGAGCCTTAATTTCATCATCAAACACTATTTTGACTGAATTTAATTGATTTACAATTCCATGGAAATCATTTAGATGATTAGATACAAATCCACCTTCCTGCATTTGCAAATTAAATAACTGCTTCATAAGATATACCTTATTATAAGTTGAGGGTTTTTCATATAAATTTTTTAAAGTAGTCATTAACTCTACCGTTGACTTTGCCTATGATAAATTAGATATCACAGTAGATGCCAGACTCAATCTTATAGATCCAAGAGCCTTTCTATCAAGAACTTCCCATTCTTCATCTTCCATGTCTATGGGCTTCTTAGCAACTCCACCTAACGGTAAGTATAGATCTTTCTAATATAAATAATCCTCTATCTGCATTCTCCATAATTGGTAATTCTTGTCATTAAACTTTTTCATTCTCAGTTTACTTTCTTCTACCATTGCTTCTCCCACTCAAACAGAAACCTTTGTGAGTAACCTGTAATCAACACACACTAAACAGATCTGAACCACCTGTTAGTGAACCTGAGCTCTGATACCAATTGTCAGGCACCTAGAACATAAATTCTCTGATACCACTTGTTGGGGATCAACCAACAATCTTGATTACAATTATGCAAGCAACTAAATGTAGAAATAAATTAGAAAGATAAGTAACTAGAATCAGAAATAGAAAAGAATAAGAGATACAAGAAACCACCTTGAAAACTTGTATTAAACTCTTCTAAAAGGAATACAATTGAATAAACCTCTTTTCTTCTACACCTCTCTCAGATGTACAGATCTCTTTCCCTCAAGAGTTTTTTCTCACAATTACAATCAATTCCAACAACCTAGAATGATACACATATACAATTCTATACTATTTTTCTACTCATTCAACAAGCTATGAAGAATTATCCCTATTATATAGAATTAGGGATCATGAGTAATGCAATATAAACCATTAGATGCACTTGTAATCAAGGGCTCAAATCAGTCTTACTAAAGATAGAGATGTAGACTTAAGACTAACACTTAATCCTACCATGCAAACAATATGTTCTATCCACGGAAATAGCATTCTGGATGCACATGTGACCAACGTCAGTCCCTGCCTATCTACTTGTGACTGACATCGGCCGATATATGACCGATGCTGACATCTCCTAGTCGACTCCTGACCGATGTCGGTCACTCCTAACCGACGCCGGTGACTATGTAAATCCTGCAACTTTTCAATCTGCTCATTTGGTGAAGCTTTTATCTCCACAACTCAACAATTACCTCTTGCAATTTCTTTAGGGAAGCTTTGACTTGAGGTTTTATCTCCTGGCATTGACTTCATTTGGCTCCATATTAGAGTTACAAATGCGACATAGTGGCACTTTGGACATCACACTACACTAAGTGAATAGTGGGATGTAGTGGTTTCAAAAAGGACTAGACCTTTTTCCAATAATCTAGGTGATATAGACCCAAAATCCATGCTTTTTTGCATTATTTGACATGAAAGTCATTGTGTAATTGATTCCCATAGAACATTCAAAAACTTGTAGATCTTAGACAAATCCCCACTTGTCATGAAAGTATTTTTGGTGCAAGGTGCACCTCAAGGTCCATGTCATAGTACTATCATTTGAGATAAGGGGGATGTAAAACCCCTACTATATAATGCACATTTACTTTTGGATGAACATTTAAAAACCTCTCAAATGATATATATTGGTGGATTCTAACAATACCAAGCAACCTTGTCAGTTTAGGATCTAAGAGAACTTAATTTGTTGGTTTTATCCTAGATTAAATTCTTGTTTATAATCAAAAGTAGGTGTAAATAAATGATGCAAACGGAACACATGATCCCCAATTTTGTTTGAACAAGGAGGCATTATGTTTCCCACATAACTCTTCATTTTTTGTCTTGTTCAAATTTATCACCATTTCTTATGAGTCATGTCATCAACTTTAGCATAGTTATGCTACCCACATGAGTCTATACCTTCTTGCCTAATTTTTTTTTAAATTCCTTCATTGACAATTCACATTTAAAATTGAACCTTTCTAATTTCTAAAAGTTTGTGTTCTAAACTGGGTTCACCATTTACATGATAAACTTATTTTAACTTGGGTTCAAATTCCCATTTGGATTGAACTCCATTTTAGAGACTCATAATCATGCTTATCATCATAGTTATACTTGAGTCATTTCATGCTAAACACTTACACTTGGAGTCTATGACACTAAAATTTGGTGGTACTATTCCAAACTTCATAAATCTTGAGACCATTTGAGTGCAACACTTCTTGCCTTTAAAATATTGCCAAAATTTTGAGAATGTGTGCATAATTTGAGAAAGGTAGTGTTATGCTACCAAATTTATGATTAATCATATTTGCCTTAAGATTTATTGAAACAAACACTTTGGTATATTTGTCGAGTAGTTTAGCATGGTTACATTACTCTAATATTTCACCATTGTTTCAAAGAACCTTTTTTGCATAGAGTCCATGTTTTTTACATTTTTATAAAAAATAATCTAGGTATAACTTTACTAAAGTATTTGTCTAGCATGGTCACATTGTTCACCTTTTTGTCTAGCCTATTTGTTATAAAGAGACAAGTTTTATGCCATCATTTGTGAGAAAATAAAATATTCCAAAGTGCACTTTTGTTTCATACTTCATACATAGTTGGTCAAATTTATATCCAAAAATTTGAATACCTAGTATTTGTTAGAAGTGTTTCAAATCTGTTAGATTAAAAATCATCTTTATTTCAAAGTCTAGCTTTTGACACTATTTGGCCAAGAGTCTTAGCACATTCCTTGTTTGAGCCTATATTTTGATTCCATGTTTGTCCAAAACACCTAGCAACTTTTACTTTTCCTAGATTAGACTGATTTGAAACACTTCAACCTTAGAGTTCAGAATTTCAATTTTTGGTATATTTACTTGCTTATCTTTGTGTGAAATGTGAAGCATTAGATACTTAACACTAGATTATTTTCTCACAAATCTTTTCATAAACCTTTTGATCCTTTTGATGAATCTAGACCAAGTTTGAACATCAGCTTTTAGACATTATCTTTTAGAGTTTGTATAACTCTTTGATCTTTTATTGAAAAAATATTTACTATGGATCCTAACCTATACTAATACACTCATAGTGGACTCATGTATAATCCAGGGATTAGTAATGTGGTTGCATAGCAAGAAATGGTGCAAGACCCCTATGCAGCTAATATTTCTTATGTGATGGATTTGTATCCCTCTTATAATACTCAATTAGGGTCATAAATCCAAGATATATTGTCTAACTATTTGGTTAATAAACCACCTTATTCAGAACAAGACCAAGAACAAACTACATAATACCTAGCTATAATACCTATAGTTGATGTTCTAAAATAGTCATGCTCTACTAATATGCCTTCCACATATGATCCATTTTTATTTGAATGTCATTTATTGGAGAACAAATATGAGATTTGGGTTAGAGCCATAGAGGTAGGGGCCAAGTTTCTAACAAACTTCTCCTATGAGAATTTACCAAGCCTAATAAGAATACCCCATGACATAATTTACAATCAATAGGATTCTCTTATAAATCCTTTGGCTCTAGTCTAAATAACATATCAAGACCCTAATATTCCTAATAGAGAGAGAAAAATCATGGAAGAGCACTTTAACTAAATGTAGATAGCATATCAAACATAGCTAAACCTAGCACATAATTTCAATCAGATGACCATGGTGAGCAAACCTTTTATTAACCTAGTTCCTTCAATAGGAGTTTTGATAGAGTTAACTAGTGAAGATAATCAGAGTTCAGACCCATTCATGCAAAACACTTCAGTAGACAACTTGTTGCGTATGCCTATTATTAAAGAAGTGTCTTCTTCTTCTATGCATAATAATGAACAAAATATAGTAGACAATGTGCAAGCAACATCCAATCCAAATCAAAGTGGTACTAACACATAAAAAAATAGTTAATAACATGTGCCTATATTTAATATCATGAGTGGACCATCATACTAGGGAGTAGGAGTTTCTACATCCCAACCTCAACCAATTGCTTCATCAATTGTGAAACCAATAGGATTAGGTAGTCAAACAACACCTAATTCCACACCTCAACAATAGAATGTGATGAATCCTACTCCTCCTCAACAAGGGATGAATAATATTACACAATAGTAGGCACAATCTAGTGTACCAACACAATAGAGGCTACATGTATTGCCACCTCAATAAGGGGAAACTAATGTTCCACCTCATCAGGTAGTGACAAACATACCTCTTTAGTTGTAGACTAGTGTACCAATATAAAACCAAATGATGAGTAGCCAAAAATGTGTAAATATTTGGTAGTGACAGATGTCAAATATTCAACATGGGATCACTTCCCAATAGGGATTAGTGAAATAAGGAGGATATCATGTTTCTCAAGTACTTACAAGATAGCAATCAATTCAAAATATGCCACAAGTTCAGAGATAGGGTCTTGGTTCACAAGTTCCCACTCAATAACAAGGTTTGATTAGTCAACAACATGTCCATTTTCAACCATAATAGGCATAGTATAGTTAAATCCCTATATCTCAACCATAAACTCCTCCAAGTCAAACCTTTATAGCTAACCCAAACCAGACTACTGCACAATGAAATGTACAATTTCAAGTACATCATAATCCATATATGCATATTCTTGGTCCATTTTCCAACCAAACCAATGTACCCCAAAAGATATCTCCATCATACCCTCATCAAAGTGTCCCACTTGTGACATCTCAAACCAATGTTCTCCCTTAAACTAATGTTTCTTCTAGTTTCCTATCCCAAGAATTATAACAGATGAAGGATGTAATTGCTACCATTTAGGTTAGAAAATACAATAAAAGGTTTAAGTTGGATAGCATGTGTTCTTATCTATTCAACTTGGAGTACTTATAGATACCATTTCCTCTAGGATATAAACCACTAATATTTGACCAATACAAAGGGAAAGGTGACCCTAAGGCCCATTTAATCAAGTTCTTTGTCACATGTCAACCAGTGGCATATAACAATATATATCTTTTGTTTTTGTTTCCAAGGAGCTTGTCTAGACAAGCCTTAGAGTGGTTTTTAAAGTTTCCTAAGAATTTAGTAACAAATTTTGATGATCTTTTTGATAAGTTTGTGCAACACTTTTCCTATAATATCAAACATGAGATTTCATTGGTTGACTTAACACAAGCAAAATAAAAGTTTGGTGAGATTTTTTCAAGTTATCTATAGTGATTATCCACAATTTACTAGATAAATGATTATCCACTGTGGTTACTAAAAATTTTCATTGTAAGATAGCTTATCATCTGGAACTACAATGTGCACATACTTTTAAAGAGATCATCAATAAAGGCTTGTTGATTAAGAGATCACTTATTAATAAAGGGATCATCAAGCTTATGTTAACTAATTATAATCAAGGTACCTATTAGGAGAGTGGCCAAAACCAACATCTATTCCAAGCACAAGCATCACAACTAGCATAGACCAATAACTAAGATAGACCAAAGAAAATCAACCACAATAGGAATGTTATGGGTAATGGAGTAACTAAGTCATGTCATGTCCAAATAGTACAAACATCATCTACACCACCTTTTTATCTTACTCCTACCCAACGACCTCTCCAACCAATTCCACAAGCATAACAACAAAGACCCATGCAACAAATGCAGTAACCTTTACCATTACAAACCCCTCCTCCAAGGATAACTATGCCTACACATCATGTCTTTAGTGACCTAGGAAAGCCTATTAAGTCTATATTTTACAAACCTACTACTGGTAATCTAATTAGTTGGCCAATACCAAAGAATTATCCATAAGTCATTCCTTATCCTAATTGGTACCATGAAAATTAATTTAGTGAATATTATCAGGTCAATAGGTATAATCTATGAAGATGTGTGTAAATCAAGAATTTGATTAAGAATATGTTGGAGAATGAGGAGATAACATTATAATATGGTGCTTCCACCTCCAATCAAACTCTTTGGATTTATCAAAACCCCTTTCCCCAACATAACACACAATAGCAACATAACAATCAATATCAACAATAACATCACCATTCAGTACAACAATAAAATCAAAAACATCAAAATCAAAAGCCAAACTAATAGAATCAATAATAGAACCTAAAACATTAGAAAAATGGACAAAACCAAGGTCAGAATGGTAACAACCAATAAACCTACCATGTAGTTGCACATGACTACAATAGGGTTGTAGGTCATATTATAGGGGGTAGCATTAATACCATCTCATTAATCCTAGATCGAGCACTAATCAATCTAGACCATTGATAAATAATAACTCTCAACTGAATTACATGGATAATCCTTCTTTGACTTGGGTCTGTAAATAAGCAATGCAATAAATTGGGACTCCCACATTTGGACCATATACCGATAACTCACCCTTGCCATGTGACCACATACAAGTACACCAATAATCGAGACTTATCATATTTGATCCCACACCATTCCTAACATTTGTTAGCAATTATGGTCCAACATCTAATCTTGATTGTGTAATCACAACTCAGAGGTCAAAGATTACTATCCCAAGCCCATAACCATCTATCACTTTTCCTGTTATCCAACTAACCATTAATCCTTAGAATAAACAATTCACCATTGACCAAGACAAGAAGTTTGATATTGTGAAATAATTACAGAAGACACTAGCACAAATTTATATTTTAGATTTGTTGCAAATGTCAAAAATTGACAAGAACATTTTGAATGAGTTTTTAAACCAATCCATTATTGCTAGTGACATATCCCCTGATAAATTTCAAGCTTTAGTTGGACAACTAGCTCTAGCCCAATAAGTCACATTCAACCAAAGTGATATGTCTTCCCTTGGCCTGCTTCATAATAATCCATTATACATAGAAGTTTATATGAAGTGGAATAACGTGAAATGGATCTTTATAGATAATGGATTAGACCTCAACATAGTGTCTCTAAATGTCATCAAGCTTCTTGGGTACACAATAGTAGATCTCCAGCCAAAAATGATAATTATCAAATCTTATGATAATCAAGAAAGAGAATCATAAGGTACCATTAGCTTACTAGTTATCATTGGGCCTTTGACCCATGATAAACTTTACCATGTGCTTGATCTTGATTTGCCATATAATAAGCTTCTAGGTAGGCCTCGGTTACATGAGATTCATGCAGTCCTGTCAATGCTACACCAATGTATCAAGTTCTCTCACTCAAGGATGAATGTAAATATTCCAAGAGATTTTTATCCCTATGAGTATTGGAAACATCTTGAGGTTGAGTTTCAAAGCTACAATTACCAATATGGCATGAATCCAAGTTATAAGTAGGATGAAGGAAATGCCATACTTATTAATCCTTCATAGGATAATTGTATAGATCTGAATACCTTAAATTCCCTTTCCCACATGACACCTCCTAAAGTTTCCAATCATTTCACCATTTTAGATAATAGACCAAGGGAGTATGTGACCCATGATACCTTCCATATTGCCAATCTTCCTCAAAATCTAAAGACCTTTGGATGACCTAAAAGTACCCCACACATACATTGACAATAAAATAAAAAAGATAAGCGACCTACCATGTTTGTACTAACATCTGGCCTAGAACCAAACCCTCTTGAAGGTGATGAATCATGGTTGTAGATTGATACCCAAGATAATTTTTATAAAAGTGTAAAGTATATTATTACTAATAAGATCATGGAATATCAATATTATGAAAGAAGAGGCCTTGAATAAAATCAAGAAGGAACCATAGAACCAATTTCCATGACTAAGTACAAAAGACCATATGGACTTGGATTTAAGCCACTTGGGGTGACCCCACATATCTTATTCAAGTTCCATCACTTGTGGCTAGTAATGATGATGTTGATAGCAAAGTAGAGTCTGATCATAACCTCACCTTCGATGACCTAGCCAAGACTAACTTGTTTGATAACAATTCCATATGTACTCTTACTGCAATCATTCATCACAACCCATTTCCATTATATTATCTCCAAATGATAGATTGGGACCAGCAAGAATCCAATTTATTTATTGATGAGTTTTATAATGATGAGGCATTCTATGAATTTTTAGGCCTTGGAGACAATGTTCCATTGGGAGATCATAAATTAGGATTCTAAATTACATTGGATCCTAAAACCTATTTTAGAGAGTGGGTGAACACCATTAGCCAAAAGTAAATAAATAAAACATTGAGGTCCCAAAGTGAAAACCTTTTTGAGGTGTTTTTTGACTAGGGAAAAATTAAAGATAAAGGCCAACCTAGTAGTAAAATCCTATTTTAGGCACCATTAAATGGGGGTGTTCATTCTTCTTTGAATTTAGACTAGGAGACCACCAATAATGAACTTGCCTATAAATTTGAGTTTAGTGTTGAGAAACAATAAGTATTTGATTGAATTATTTAATAATTTATAACTTTTTTTGTCACATGGCCAACTCTCCCATTAGGGGACTCAAATTCATCATGCCTAGGAGATGTTGAAGAGCAAGTCCTAACAGAGGACCCTAATATAGTCTAATAATTCAAATCTTTGCCTACTATCCTAGAAGATGGTTCAACCCTTCTAGTTGAAGATACAATAATGTTAAATATCAAGGCTTCATTCAACCCAAAATGTATAAAATTAGGCATGTCCATCATTAAGGAGAGACATGAAGTCTTTTATATCTCTATTAAGAGAATTTGTAGATATATTTGCATGGGCTTATTCTGACATGCTAGGTTTGGACCCTGCCTTGGTTTTCCACCACCTTATGGTCAATCCTGATGCCAAACTAGTGAAATAAAAGCTACATGAGATGAATCCTCACATTATTGTCTTCGTAAAGAAAGAGTTGAAAAAAATCTTAGAAGTAGGATTTATATGATCTATTGACTACTTAGAATGGATATCTAATATTGTACCTATTAGCAACAAGCATGAAAGAATCAAAATCTGTACTAATTTTTGAGACATAAACAAAGGTTATTCTAAGTATGACTTTCCATTTCCTAATATTGACATGATCATCAAATCCATGGTAGGTTATGAAATTATTTTAGTCATGGATGGATTTTTAGGATATAATTAGATCAGAATAACCCCAAAAGACCAACATAAAACAATCTTCACCACTCCATGGGGAACATTTTGTTATCAAGTAATGCCATTTCATATTAAGAATGTTGAAGCTACATATAAAAAGGCCATGTCTATCATATTATATGATATGATGCATGATATTTTTGAAGACTATGTCAAAACATATTAGGAAAATCCAAGACCAGGGCTGACCATCCAACAATGCTACATAGGACATTTGAAAGATTATGGGAGTAAAAAGTTATACTCAATCCAAATAAGTGTGTATTTTGAGTAACCTCAAGAAATTTACTTGCCTTCATTATGTCTCATGGGGGCATTGAAGTTGATCTGGCCAAAGTCCATGCTATGATCGAGATGCCACCACCAACTAATTTGAAACAACTACAGAGTTTGTAGGGCAAGATCCATTAAATATGATGCTTCATCTCTCAGATAGTAGACAAGTGTCATCCATTTACACATATTTTAAAGAAAGGAGTTGCATTTCACTAGGATGACCACTGCCAAATAACTTTTCAACAACTCAACGACTATCTAGTTAATCCACCTATTTTTTTACCTCTAATGTTAGGAACGTTATTCTTGTTATATCTATCAACCATCAGCAATGCCTTGAGGACACTTTTATCTCAACATGATAACAATGTAAAAGAGCATGAAGTATACTAATTAATCTGTACCTTGGTCACATATGAACACAACTATGCACCTATTAAAAAATATTTTCTAACCATGGTCTTTATAGCTCAAAAGTCATGCTATTACATGTTGAATAATAAGACCATGGTCATTTTAAAATTAGATCCACTCAAGTATATACTATGTAAAACAACTTTACAAGGTAGAATGGCCAAATGGATCATGATTATTAGTGACTTTGACATAGAGTATGTCAATCAAAAGGTAATCAAGGGATAGGTTCTTCTAGATCAACTTGTTAAAGCACCCCTTATAGACACAAAACCACTCACATTTCATTTTCCTAATGAATATATAATGACCATCATTGAAACACATATTGAGGAGTAGAACTAGAAGCTATATTTTGATGATTCATTTACTACACATGGATCAGGGCCAGTCCTTTTATTTATTACACCACTATTGAATCTTATCTCTAAATCATTCAAAATCAGTTTTTCTTGTATAAACAACATGGCTAAGTATGAATCACTTATTGTAAGAATTTTATAGGCAGTACACTGAAACATATCTCATCTCAAAGTTTATGGTGATTCTCAGTTAATCATCAATCAGGTTACAGACCATTTCTAAACCAAAAATGACAATATGGTTCCATATAAGGCTATGATCGATACCTTAAAACAACAAATTGCAAATATCTAATTTGATCATATACTAATGGCTAGTAATATAAATTCATATGACATGGCTACCATCAGCTCTATGATTCAAAAAAATAGACAAAGCTAGAGAATATCAATTCTTTATTAAGAATTTGTTCACACCATCTCATGAACCTTTAATCATTGCAATGATTTATGATATTATTGGTCTTAATTCTATCTAGTACTAAAATCTTTATAACTACCTTCATGACCAAGTTCTAAAAACTAACCTATCTTAAAAAAACCAAATCCTTTATTCATCATTCCACTCATTATACTCTACTTGGATCTACCCTTGACCATTGTAGTTCTGATGGAACTCTACTTCATTGTTTAACTTTGGTAGAGTCTACGCTAGCATTAAGAAAATTTCATGAAAGGGGTATGTGGACCTGATTATAATGGGGTCCTATCCAAAAATCTATTATGTACTAGTTATTATTAGCCCACTATGGATGTAGATGTAACTATGTATGTAAAGAAGTGTGATAAGTGTCAATGGCATACCAATCTAATTAATGCCCCAACTGAAACTTTGAAACTAATGTTGACACCATAGCCATTTGATATGTGGGGACTCAACCTCATTGTAAAGATCAACCCTACTTCATCTGATGAACATAAACATATCCTTACCACCATTGAGTATTTCACTAAGTGGGTTGAAGCTATACCCCTCATGTGATTATAAATCAAATTTATAAATTCATCTTCAACCATCTTATTTGCCACTATGATATCCCCTCTGACATTATATTTGATAATGGAAGATCATTCAAGAACAAGGATGTTGAAAAGCTATGTACAGAATATAACATCATACAACATTTTTCTACAGCATATTACCCTTAAGGTAATGGCTAGGGCAAAACATAAAATAAAACTATTGTCAATATTCTCAAAAATATTATCAATGATTTTGGTCATGATTATCACCTTCGAATATTCCCTACCTTTTGGGCATATTGTACCTATCAGCATACTCCCATGGGAGCCACTCTATATTCACTTATTTATGGTATAGAAGCCATCCTTCTCATTCAGGTCGAGTTTCCTTCACTATGCATATATTTCAAGCATGTCCTAGATGATCATGACTATCGAGTAGCTCGCCTACAAGAGATAGACCTACTTGATGAAAAATTCATAGCGGTACTTAATAATATTTAGGCATATTATAACTAACTTAAAGGCCACTATAATCAACATGTCAAGTATAGATCAATTTAACTTGGTGATCTTATTATTATTATAGAAAACCAAAAGAATACCATTTTGTGAGCTTGAACCATTTAGTGTCTCATCATTCTTGATCGAGTTAAGCTACTTAAAAAAATTCCAAAAACATTTGTAAAATTGTTAGAAAAAACAAAAAATATTGACCACTTCTTTGTCTTAAGGATTTTGGGAACCCTTACTAAGTTACAAGAAAAATCACTTGTTTCTTTTTTTACCCCATCCTTTTTTGCCTTTTACTCTCACACACTTACCATTTTTCAAGACCATTCCTATTATTCTATCACATCCATTCTATTTCTTTTCATTAGTTATCACATTCTTCCCATTCTTTGGGAGAACTACATTTGGCCTAAATTTTCTTATTGGATATTACATTCATATAACTATGTAGGCAACATCCACTTGCCTAGTGCATATGGAGACAACTCAACCACCCCCTTCCTTTTTCTTCTTTTCCCATATTTTGTTCATTTGTTAAGTTGTCACCTATTTTCTATGGGAAATGTTTGTATGGTTTCTATTGCATTGTTTGTTTGTTTATCTCTACTTATTTTAGTTTTTTGTCTCCTTATTTGCTTACTTTCAGCACTATTGCCTTGATTTGGTTTATGTGTGTTCATTGGGTGATTCCTTACCCACATTTATACTCAAAATCCATCCATATTCATATGTTTACATTGTCATCATGGTCTCTATCATTGGTGCATTATTTTCTATTGAGTATTAGATTATGGGCGTCAGTCCTCATGTATATTTTGGCCCAGTCCTCATGATGTTATACCATGATGGCTATTGACATGTACTATAATAAACCTCAACTTCAAGAAGTCTATTCAATAATGGAAACATCAACATCTCTTCAACACTAACATCTTGATTCAATCCCAATCATATCCCAAACACTATAATTAACCATGAAAGAATTTTAACCTTTATTAGTTCATATGAGCATCTCCTTACTAGTAGGTTGTTTTAATTCATCATTACCCTTTGTGATTCTATTACCATCATCAATAAATTGATCAATCATGTTTTCCATAATCAAGTTTCAATGATAATAAATACCTATGGGAAAATCATTGCACACCATCCCACCTACATTTCTTAATGATTATAACTACCTTTGGGCAAATCATTGTGTTGTCACCCATTTAATTTTTCTACCCATATAGGGGTATGTCATTATATTTTTTGTCTATCCTAATAGGGACAGTGCCATCTTCTTAATGATTATAATTTATTTTGCATAAATCATTATGTTATCAAACTGCACTGCCACTATCAGGGTACAATGCTTATAACCACCTTTGGGTAAACCATTGTACACCATCCCACTTATATTCTTAGTGATTTTAACTACTTTTTCAATATCATTATGTATTCAACCCCTCACTTTTATTTTCTTTTGTCCCTTCATTTCACTTTTTTTTTTGAGGGATTGTTTGTTGACTTAATTATGCCAACCATTCCCTCGAAGGGGCATCATACAGTTAGTTTATCATCTTTAAAGTTGTATTCATACAAGACCTTTTAATTCTTTGAGAATATGTTACTATTATTATAGCTTGAAATTCCTTCCCAAATAGGGGAAAACTATAGACACCTAAATCTAGGCAACAATAACCTCTAAACAAGGTTTTGATCAATTCTTACTAAAATGCACAATTTGGCCTAAAAACACTAAAGCACATTAAAAGCTTTGAACCTGATATATTCAAGAATTGATTCTAGCTAGGGTATCATTAAATGGGGTGATGCAATTTATGGTTTAGCTAACTTTGATTAGATTATTTCAAGTCAAAATGCTAATTTTGCACCTAGGTGATCTAGAGTGTTCTTTCCTATCAAATCTCTTGCATAAGACATGTACCTTTGTTATTTTTTGTTGATAGCATCCTAAATGGGATAAAATATCTAACACATCTAATATTTACTTCTAATTCCAATCTAATCAAAATTTGGATCCATAACAAGGCATTTTGATCAATTTGATTAATTTGTGCACAAAGTGCTTAATCATGCTTAAGAGCTAATAAAACCAAGTTAGAGCCTAATTAAGAATTCTATGGAAACTTTTTGAATACTTATTTTTAATAATAAATATTTAATATCTACATCATCAAGTGACCTCATTTCCTGAGAAAGACATCCTTAGCCATAAATACCATAAATATTAGGATTCATGCCTCATCAAAGCCCTCCATACCTCTTAATTTCTCCTCTATCCCAAATATTGATGATCCTATTTATGAATTTTAATTTCATAATTAGATTAATCCTTAGCTACAAATTTCAATCCTGAGATGGATGGTTTATGTTGATTCTATCCATTTGCAAAAATCTATAAATAGGAGGCCTTGACACATGAATACAAAATCTTGGATAATGCAAAGTTATAATGCAAAAATGATTCCAAAATTTATTTCAATTATTTTTACAATGCCAAATTGATTCCAATCCAAGCCAAGCCAAATATAAAGGTGTAGAAAGGAGGTGGAGGATAGTTAAGCTCCATTGTAATAGACTTCATGAACACAAAATGAGCAAGCCACTACTACAAAAACATTTGGAACATCCAAGGAAGGTAAAGTATTCTTGTTTTTCCTTACTTTTGAGTTATGTTTATCTTTTTTTTATTAAGATCACCCTAATAAATAGGCATGAAGGTGTTGGTTTAGTGTGTTTTTAATTTTATTTCATTCACTAACACAATACTAATCTCCCCTTCTTAGTCAAATTCTTTGTTCACAAAAATCACCTTGAGAAGAGATAAAAACACTCAATGAGACCAAAAATTCTAAGGGAAATTAAATAGATGAAGGAACATGGCCATTTATAGACAAACATTTATAGATGAAGCTAAGCTTTACTTGTCAACAAACAATGAAAGAAGATGTTACAAAGACATTAAACTAGACGTAGGTGCCTTGAATAATGGTATGAAGAACTAGTTATAAATCATCTTTGAAATAAAACTTATATAATCATTGGATCCAAATGAGTAATGAATTGATATAGTTTAGATGAGGCATGAAGATATCATGGTAATCTAGATGTCTGGACTTCACCTCACAGCTACCAAACTAGAGGTACTCCATTGTTTAATATCCTAGCTCCTATGTTCATTGATTGTAAAGTAGATGGAGACTAGATAATAAAGGAGGATGCATAAAAAGGGGTTGATTTTATAATTTAATTAGCTTTTTAAGGCTACTATAAGCTTCCCAAGACTCACATAGACCTTCCTAAAATCAAGGAATGGACCACTAAGAATGACTTAGATAATATCTTAAGACCATGGCTGGATAGAGGAACTCATGTAATGAGAGACCATGATGGTAAAATACTAATAATAAAATATAGGGAAGGGATTAAAATCATCATGAATTTGTTTAAAAAGGATTTTATAGTAGTAATCACATCCTATGTTGACCCCAAGTGGGCCTTCTATGTCTATTTCATGATAGAAGAGAAGCTAACTCCACCTATTGGAGAAATGATAAGTATCCATGTAGGCAGACAGTTTAATGGAATTTAAAAGAATACAAGATAGTTGTTCAAAATTATTTCTTACTTTTTTTATGCCTTCATGGACTCAACCTTCTTCCCTACCATTAGGAATTGGTCCTTTTACAATAATATTACCATTTCTCACCATTGCTCTAAATTACAGATATTCAAGTATAGAGAGCACATGAAATTCATTTGTGATTGCATATATCCCACTCTAGTTGGGATAATTACTATAATTCCAATTCCCAAGGTTCCCCCCCTCATTAGGAAATTTTTAGATCCCATTAGAGATATCTATGTATACCCTAATTGCATAGTCATTAGGATTGAAGAAATTCAAATCCAACCCTTCAGATTACCAGTGCATGTCCCAACCAAGCTAGTTTAGAGTGAGATAGCTCATCAACTCCTTCATTTTAGAGACCATATATGTAGAGATAATAATAAAGTAATCCTACATCTCTTCCCATATCTAATTGGGAAGACAATGATTCATGGATGGAAGCAACTAGAGATCTTAACAAGGAATAGAGAGGAATTCTACTTCCAACTAGATGACCTCAAAACATGGGATCTAAAGGGCAATGTGCTCTCCCATCTAAAATCCAAACAACTGAATAAGGTACCTTATGAACATCAATTAGGTCCATATGACCAATTATACACAAAGGCAACCAACTTTGAGGAAGTGTTGGCTAGTTTTAAGGGGCATGGACTCAAATTAGAACATAGATTATAAAGAGAAGAAAAATCATTAAGAGAAAGATGATAAATTAATTCCTTACAATATAATTTCCTACCTTCTACTTTGAGTACACCTTCCACTTTGGGTCCATCATAAGTGCCTCAAGGTCCACCTCAGTAACAACAACTACTTTAGTAGCAAGTGCCCAAAATTGAAATACTTAGTGAATAAAAGATGGAATATAGACCAAGAGAGGGACCCTCTACCTTAGCTCTACCTAAAATACCCCCTTCCCTTATGGAATACCTTGATATGGCTACCTTGGAACCTTATGAAACAATTTATGAGTTCTTTGAGGAACTTGTAGAAACATACAGGTTAGAAAAGGAAGGAGATGAAGATTAAGAAGCCACAACTAAGGTGGCAGTAATTAAAGATCCTCAAGATAAAGAGATAGACAAAGGCAAAGTATTCACCTTTTATTTTGTCCCTATGACCAAAATAAAGAGAGATATATATATGGATTTGGTGCCTAGAGCCTTCAAGAAACCCAAATGGATTCACATAATAAGTGAGGTGAACTTGTTTAGTGACAAATTTCTCATGCATGGACCTATCATCCCTAACTAGTTCATCTATGAGAAGTTATAAAATATACCCTCTCAGATTCATTCATGGGATTTGAATATCAATACCAATGTTGAAGTCAATGATGAAGTCTATCATTAGATTTTAGAGCTCATGAAGGAGTAAGAAGAGAGGAGAATGATTGAGGATACTAAGGAGAGCAACAAGAAAATAAAAGAATTAGGGCAATCAAGTGGGGATATTATTGAAACATTAAAATATTTAAAGAGTCCAGAAGCAAAGCCCAAGGGATAATTTAAACCTAATATATCTACACTTGAGAAGGTTACTACTAAGAAAGTAACTATTGGAATTGAAGAAGTCACTCTTCAAATAGTGGAACCATTTGTAGGACTCACTTCAGTCCAAAGATAGGTAGCAGGAGAGCACCCTATTCATCAAGAAGATATTGAAAGTTTTGTGCAAGCCTAGTCAATAATGGCTATGCTGGGAATTCAGGGAATGAAGCAAAGGATATTGAACTTGGAGAAAGAGAAGAAAGACTTGGAGGTATAAGTCTCACTATCAATTCTAGAGGACCTATTGAAGATGTTAAATAAGTACCTCCTAGATGCCTTTGAATGATTAAAAAAATAAAAATTAGGCTTAATACATTAAAACTTCAAACCAAGAAGGCAAAAACATTGATGCAGTAATGGCAAGAATCCAAAGACCAAGTGATAGGTTGACCAAAGTAAATGTGACCAAATAACCCATAAATTTCAAGATCATTAAAGAAAGGTAATTACATGCCATTCAAGGGATCCTAGTGGATCAAATATAGGAATTAATTTCATGGTACAATAAGGCCAATGAATTCATAAAGGAAGATAAGGACTTTTTGAGCATAATTGAGAAATTTCTAAGAACCTTGTTGGTGACCCCTTCTCAACCTACTACCACTGACCTAATGCATGACATGGAATTCTATTAGGGAGTCCAATATTTCATCTAGGTCATCAAGGATGAAAACCAAGGACAATTCAAAATTCCTTAATGTCATCCTCATCATAGGGGAGTAGATTGTAGAGGCAAGGTGCATACAAGAGGTCACCATTAAAAGTGACAAAAAATATGATACATTGGTTGAACAAGAAGAAGAGAGTCCAATTAAGCCCACAATCGATTTCAAGTTAATAAATAATTATACACCAGGTGAAATACTTCCTTCAACCTAAGTGGTCAAGGGGGCCCACCAGCACAAGAGCAAAGTCAATATTATTCTTTTGTAAACTATATATGCTAGTTTGTTAGCATATATTAGTCTTTTTATCTAATAGGTGCCTAATGACCATATGTACTATAGACTTATTTAGAAAAGGACAACTATCCTTACCTATTATAAAAGTTTGAAAGAAAGACGATTGGTGCATTGCATATGTCTTCCATAAATAGTAAAGTGTAACCATTTGTAAAGCGAGATATTTTGAGCAATTTTATACTAGAGCAATTAATACAATTAGAATTCTATAAATATTATTTGGTGTTATGTTATATTGTTTTTGATTTCTCTTAATTACAGGTGGATGTCTTAGATTTTGAATGGTTCTTGGATAGATGAGATATATTTCATGTTCATGAGGTTTCTAGTTTGTGTTGTACTAGACTAGTTGAAGGATTCTAAGTTTCATTCATTTTATTTGCTTTGTATTTGAATGTTCTTATGAAATTTAGATTAACATAGCAAAATCTATAGGTAATCTTGAATTTTACTCATGATCTTTATATTTTCCTTTGAATCTTGCTTGATTTTTGGTGAAGCTTGAGATTATGCTGTGTTACATCACTAATTGATTAAATATAAGCTCAAATTGAATAGAAATTTGTCATTATGTTTGAGACTAATGCTTGAAATCACATTTCTTCTCTGCCTTACCCTACCTTTTGATTCTTTTTTATCAATGTTCACTTTAGTTTAAATATCACTATAAATATTCATTTAGATTAGCTTAGAGTTATAAATATTGACCAAGAAGACTACAATACTACAAAAACTTAGACCCTAATGGCTTGCAAACACCATATCAAAAAAAATTTGTGGGTAGATCTCATACTTTGCTGACTATTCCACCATAGACACACTACTTGTCACAAACTGCAACTCATGCCTTGGATTCTTGTAATCCTAAAATGAGATGTGTTCATCAACAATAAAGAACACTTTGTGGAGAAATTGGAAGCATCACCAATTTATATTAACATTATTTTTATAATGATAAGTAGTTAAAAGCAAGATTATTGAGTCTTTATACAATTTTTGAAGTGGTGTCCTACATTAAAGGGAAAAAATAGATAGGTTGTAGGGTAGAGGCATAAAAGGTATAAATAGCTAAACTAAACTTAAATATGATTACATATTTATATTAATATAAAATAATATGTCTAATTTTATATAAATCATCTTGTTTCAACCCTGTGTGATATATATATGACCTTCAAATACCAGTAGACTTTGTATAGTGAAGGAACTACCAGTTCACATTGAGTGACATTTTTGAAAGTGTTAGTAGTAGTTGTGTAGTTTTTCTGGTAGTATTTAAACCTCAATTGGTGGTTTCATAACTTCTAATCAATATATAGTGGTGGTTTTACCCATGTGGAAGTAAAGCATATATGTAACACTCTTAGATGAAAAATGCTTGGTTATTGGGAATTTACTAGATGTAAAGGGAGCTAAGAGACACTAACAAATTTTAAAGGAAGTTAGAGAGATATAATTAATGTAGTGAGAATGATGAATGAAAATTAAGAGAGGAAAAATCAAGTGAACTCTTTATACATAACATACATGGCATAAAAGTGAACCAATCCATGGGTGGTTGTGAAAATTTTGTATTTCCTAATTTTTATGCGTAAACAATCTTGTAGGAACATGAGTAAGAGTGTGTGTGTGTGTTTTTTATAAACTTGTAATGTTTTAATTTTATTTATAAAACAAAATGGTTTTGGTGTTAAGGTCTATCTATGTGGTCTAAATTTTGTGCTTTGGTTTGAATATGTTTTCAATAAACATAGAGTTGAAGATTTTTCTTCATTGAACCCAATTCTATGTAAGCATAATATATATGGGGTTATGGCCATAGTTTCCTAAAGAGTGTATATAGAAATAATTATAAGTTTAATCAAGCAATAAATACTTGAACATTAGGATTTTAAAGTGGATTTGACAAAATTAAGTAGAACATTAATAAAAAAACTATACTAAAGATGGTTATTACATTATAAATCAGTGTTAAATTATGAGATATGAATGGATAATTGGAAGTGTGTTAGTTTTTGAATAATTTAAGAAAGAGAACAAAAACTATTGAGGATGAAAAATTGAGAAGTAAATTCATATTTACAAAGAGCTCAAAATTTTAAAAATACATATACCTAAGTGCTTTCTATAAAGATAAAATAAATGGTATCAAAGGATAAGTAACATGACACTACTTCTACTCTTCCATGATAATTAAAGAACATTAATTTTTTTGTTAAGGATTTAAAATATGATAAAATACAATTAAATATATTATGTAGTCAAAATTTTGGAAGATAATTGTATAAATAATAACTCAACCCAATAGCAATTATATTATGCATCAAACATGGAGAGAATTAAAGCATATTTGATTACATAAAAAAATACAAATGTATTTACAGTAATAGAAATGGTTATTTACCTATATAAATGTATTGTTTTGGAAGGACATCACTGAATGCTTGAGTAATAGGACCTAGGCAATAATTATCAAGAATAGGTTGAAGGATAAGGCAAAGTAAAAGGAACCCAATAAGGAACTCATGGAGGACACTGTGCCCCCTAATTAATTTCAGTTTTATGTTTAGTACTTTTTGGTCTTCTAGTCTAGACTTATGTTAGTTACTTTTTGTTTCAGTAGCATTTTTATTTTCATCCCTCAGGTATTTACCTATTTTATTCTACTACTGGTACAATATTTAGGTTGTAAGATCCTTGTAAAACCTACTTATTTACCTAATCAAATAAAAAATTATGGGATGATATTATCTCCTTGTGGAAATGGTATTTTTATTATAAATTGGATTGATTTTAGGGGGTGTATAATCTTATAGAACCACATTTCAATTATGACATTATATCTATGTAAGTGTGTGATGCAGAGACCTATTTCATTCTCTGCTCTATTCTCAACTTTGATACCTACAATCTTTAAAGCATGCATCCAATATTTTCTTCTACATCACATGATCATTTGATTTAAAAACATTCACATTAATTATATTTTACCTAGGCTTCTTTCATTCTCTCATTCTAAGTTTATATCCTCTATACACATATATTTATCCATTCTTTCATAACATTCTCTATCAAAACTCTCTCACATGTTATCTCCCACTATCTTCACAAGGATTTAGGATTCTCTAGGACAAATCACCTCTATACTTGATCTAGGTCTCATGAAGACCATATGTCAACTTTTATAGCCTTTATTTAGGCTTAAAAACTTTCAATTCCACTCAAACCCTCATTATGTCACTAAACATTATTATGTAACTTTGACTCATTTGCATACTATCCTTATAGCCTTTTTTTGACTTTTTTGACTTATATGGACTAGCAATATTGAATATTGAGTAACCAAGTACTTTATCTGACACCTTTTATCACCTTTCACCTCTCTATGAATTTTTAATATTCAAATCTCTTCCAAGATGTCTCTTCCAACACTTGCATAAACCTAATTAGGTCTCTTTAACCCTTCATTGCACACAATCATCTGTATCCATATGTATGGAAGAGATACTGATATAAATACTTCAAAATATTATTATCCATGCTAAGAACCTTTAAAATAATGATGTTTTTCAATTTTCATTGGTTATAATTTTTTTTATTCTACATTTTGTGTTTTAACCCTAAACAAGGGTTTTTTGAGTCCTACACAGACCTAAGAGGGCTCATTTGGGGTTTTAGACATCTGGAACAATTTTAAAATAATTTTAAAACTATTTTTACCTTTGTTACAATATATGACACCTCTTCCAATCACCATATGTCCACTCTAATCCATCTTTTATGCCTTTTTATCAAGGTTTGTCCTTGACTATATGCAAACATGCTAGTTTTATAGGACTATGTTTTCCTTCTCATAAATAAATGAGAAAATGATCAATTGAAACACTAAAAAACATTAAAAAAAACATATGAATTAATTAAATTATATGTTAAGAGTCTCATAAATAAGTCTTTGTCATGTCTTTCTTCTTTAATCTACCATTCACAGATAAACTCAAACATGCATGTATAGGAAAACAAGATTAGAATAAATTTTATTTTCAAAACTAGTATTCTATAATTATTTATTGAAACTTGGACTTCTTAAAATATAAAAAATATCTTGACACTTATAACACTTTTCTTAAGCATATTCCTTCTAGCTTAGTCTTTTGACTTCATTGAGTAAACATAAAATTTTTGCACAGTCATTAGTCTCCACAACTTACATTATAAAATGCTTATTTATGAAGGTTCTAAGTCTTAAAACATATCAATTACATCCATAAAACATTTTTAATGTAAATATTCCAAATAATAACTATATTTAATATTCAAATTTTATTTATTCTATGTATGTACATTGAGAACTCCGTCTTTACAACAAAATACATAGGTTTTAATTTTCTCTCATCTTTATCCTCTTCATACCTCTATCTTTGTCATCTCTAAATAACTCTCCTACCAACTATCAAATAAATTATCTTATAATTATATCATCTAATTCATTCCAAAAACTTGTTAAATATATGAAAAACTAACTCTCATATGGAAATTACATTCAATATTCTAATTAATTCTTGGCAATTAACACTCACATGGACAGTCCATTCAACATTATTGGTTTGTGTCATTTCCCATATGACATGTACATAAAAACACATTCTTAAAATCACCTAGACTCATTTACAACCTTGCAATAACATTTACTAAAATGAAATTATTTGAAAACTACTCAAAATACTCTTAACTCTCTAACTCAAATTCAAATATTAAAAAATGGAGTTTTGACAAGAAACTCTCCTAAGGCGAATAACATCCAACACAAGACACCTATAACTTATATCACCCTTCTTGGATCCTTATAAGACCTAATATTCTCAATCTATACAATCATAATAAATTTAAATATACCAAAAGAACCATATAAAAAGTTTTTGAATAACATAATAAAGAATATGTAGAATGAAATAAAAAGTGCGTCACTCTATAATAGGAACATGATCCATAGAATCCTCCTTATCCATGTCAACATAATATATATCTACTAACACATGAGACCTAGAATGAGATGCTCTATGATCATGTAGTATCCTTGATCATGACTTATCTCTCCTCTCTCTATCCTCATATATATCCAACCATGCCTTGAGATTAATAATCTCTCTATAATCATATATACTCATCAAATAGTGAAGGACCTAGAGTAGCAATTAGGTCTATTGGGGGCATATGTAGTCTCACCACATCCACTCTTAACTTGTCTCACTCTACTATAACTCAAACATATGCGGTAATGGTGATCATGGAATGATTAAATAGAAGCATGTGAACACCAAATGTTTTGTTATGAAGGGTTTATAATCTTACCTATGATATAACACATGATTGAACACATGGACTTACTTGATTCCCCTACATCATACTCTCGAGTGAGAAATAAATTAAACTCAAATAGACTATTATATGCTTCTTATTTATTGTCATCTAGTTCATGTTCTTAGATCATCCTCTTCTCCTTCTGTTCCTCTATGCTTTAGTTGATATTCTTCTTTGCTTTCATTTTTGCCTCTATCAAAAATAATCTTGCTTCCTTTCTTGCAATTCTTGCTTGTAACAACTTGCACTTGATGTGCACTCTTATCTTTCTCTCTACCTCTATCATATGAGTTGTATATCCCCAATATACTACTACTACAACTATATTCTCACCTTCCATTGTTATCATCTACATCTTTTAAAACAAACAAAGATAATTTATTTCCTCCTTGCTATCTCACTAAAATTCAAACCTCTATAAGGCTCCATGTCTTCAATCTATTAGGCTGATTCCATTAATGCATTCTCTTCATGTTCTTTGTCCTCTTTCATGAAGTTTTCAACTATTGAAAATAATTTCTCTTCATTATAAATAATCTCACCATGAAAAGTTATCTCTAAGGATTATATCTCTATATCTAGTTTCTCTTCACCTTCATAAACAAAGTTGTAATCAAGTCTATTGTCTTTGTCTATCAGCTATACTTCTTCTTGTCAACATTCATTACAATCTATAATCTCATCTATTTCATATTTATCATTCCCATCACCTAGCTAGCTACCACTAGCTTATTTGTCCTCAATCAAATTTATCTCATCCATCTCAAGGTACCGTTCATACAGATCTTATTGCTCACTTTGTTGATTACTCTCCCAAAGCCTAGGCATATCTTTCTTGAGTTGCTTACATATCAACTTATTCTACTCTCTTTCCTCTCTCTAAACTTGCATCTTTCTTCTCTTCATCTATAACTTGATTGTCGACTTGATGGTTTTATTTCTCATAACCCATCCATAATGTGGGTTCTCACTTTCCTTATTTTGTTCCATCATGACTAACAACTCATCTAAATACTACCTTACCTCTATCATCTTTCTTCTCTTGGTGTTTTCTTGTACCTTCATCTCTTTGTGGTATCTCATCTCATATTTTCCATATTTTCTCTTTTCTCTCTCATTCTTCCATTCATCCATCTCAATCTCTTGGTCTCACCTGAAACTATTCCTCTTAACAAGCCTCATCTACTTACCACTCATGACCTCTCACTTTTGTATCTCTTTCTCTATGACATCACACTTGGGTTTATCTCCTCTCTCTTATCCTTTTCCTAGAACTCTTTTCTCTCTCTTCAATCCACTCTTTAGATTTTTAATATCTCTATTTCTCTCAACAAGCCTCACTAGCTTCAAGGTTTCTTATCACACTTAATGTTCCACTTATGCCTCAACACTATCTCATGAATATTTCAAAACCCAAAATTAAAGATAAATAAAACATATACCTTATTTGCTTATACACTGTCTTGCTCTACTTCTGAAATAACATTTTTCTCTGATACCAAATGATGTAGATACCTATTTTATTCTCTACTCTATTTCTAACTTTGATACCTACAATCTTCAAAACATGCATCCAATCTTCTTTTTTTTCATCACCTGATCACTTAATTTAACAAAATTAACATTCATGATCTTTTCCTTAGGCATATTGCATTTTATTATTCTGACTTTTATCCTTTACACACCTATACTCATCCATTATTTCATCACATTCCCTCTCAAAACTATCTCACATGTTATCTCACACCAACTTCACTAAGATTCAAGATTCTCTAGGCCAAATCATCTCAATACTTGATATAGGTCTCATGAAGACTATCAACTTGGATAGCCTCTATTTATTATTAATAACTTTTTTCAATTCCATTCAAACCCTCATTTTATCACTAAACCTTATTATGAAATTTTGACACATTTATATACTATCCTTATAACCTTTTTTTCTAACATTTTTGACTTGTATATACTATTAATATTAAATATTGGGAACCAAAGACATTTCCTAACACCCTTTATCACCTTTCACCTCTCCATGAAGCTTCAAGATTCAAATATCTTCCTAGATGTCTCTTCCAACACTTGCATAGACCTAATCATGACTCTTTAGCCCTTCATTGCACATAATCATCTATAGTCGTATGTATAGAGGCTGTACCACTCTAAATCCTTCAAAAAAATTCTTATACATTACAAGACCCTTCAAACTACCATATTTTGTCAATTTTCATTGGTTACAACATTTTTTCTTCCACTTTTTGTGTTTTAACCCTAAACTGGGATTTTTGAGTCTTACACAAACCCAAGAGGACTCATTTAGAGTTATATATGTATAAAATGATTTTATAATCAATTTAAAACTGATTTATCTATGTGTAAATATATCACACCTCCTCCAATCATTAGATGTCCAATATAATCCCTCTGTTATGCCTTTTTATCAAGGTTTGTGATTAATTGTATGCAAACATGCTAGTCCTACATGACTGTGTTTCCATTCTCATAAATAAATGATAAAATTATAAATTTAAACAATATAAAACATTAAAAAACATGTTAAGGACTTAAATTATATGATAAGAGTCTCATAAACAAGCTTTTATCACGTTTTTCTTCTTTAATCTACCATTCATAGACACTATCAAATATGCATGTACATGAAAACATGGTTGGAACAAATTTTATTTTCAAAACTAGGATTATTGGAAATATAAATAATAATATTGGGGATCGTGAATCATTTGTATTAAAATATTCCTACAATTTCACTTAACATTCATGAAACATTCATTCACTTACATACATAAATCAATGCATACACAAGCATCTATGAAGGCAAACAACATAAGGACATAAGATATATGTCGAAAAACCTATTGGGGGATAAAACCCACTGAAAAACCACTTTTAATACTATAAAATAATCAATGGATCAAAATTTTAGTGAGGCACCAACCCCACAATGAGCATCAACCCCTCACTAGTCAAGCACCGACTCAACTAGTTCTTTAACAAGCTTCAACTTGCAAGGAGGTTCCAACCCTCTAGGTAACCAAGAACCAAATCATATACCTTTTATATTTTATCACACTTGGACACATATTTCTCACTTAAATAAATATGAACTCCTTCTTTTATTCTTCTCACACTTCTTTCTCAACCAACCTATTCGGCCTTCTAGCTTATGTATCCCTTTCCTTGGCATAATTAGGTCAAATGACCTTACTGAACACCTATTGACACATAGTTAGATATTAATAGAATATTAATCACAATTTTTTTTATGATATTCAAGTCTTTTACTTGTTATTAAAAACTCTATATCCTTTGTTTACTCACTCAATTATCTAACTAGTCAAAATAGGCCTATTAGGCCTTGTCTTTATGCTTGACTCTTGCTCTTACTCAAATTGGTCAGCCAAGGACATAAAAACACCTGGATAATACTTGAAATAGATCAATTCACATGTCTAAAAAGTGAAACAATCATGACATAGGTCTGCCATTACCCTTAAAGGCCAAAAGCACCATCAAGCTTAATGGAGACCTAATGTAATTAGGCCTTCTCTAAACATACATTTCACTTAGACCTATTTTTAACACTTTTAACCTTCACCAATGGATGAAAAAATTCACATGTATATTTAATATACCCATAATAATCTCACCTTATTTTCCCAACACCATTTTACTATTTTCACTCTTTGAACCACATAATTAGGTCTACTTGCAATTAGGCCTTCTTATTGCCAAAAAGTCTATCTTATAGATCTGATGCATGAAATCAATTTATCCATATAAAAAATCAATAAAATACATTAATATGATATTAACGACATATAAAAAATCCCTAGGTGATATATTATTAATCAAATAGACCAAAAGACCTCAAGAACACTCCTGTAAAAGGCTTACGTAGAACCACCAAACACTGTCAACATATGATCAAGAACATTTGACTTCACATACTTGATTAGGGACTTATCATGAATATAAACACATTAAAATTAAAATAAGAGAAATATATAACACATTTATGAATATTTTATCTTTCAAATTAGTTCAAAATGACTTAGGAACATCATTTTCACTCACACATAGAAAATTACCTGTAGGATCAAAAACACAGTCATGGAAACTAAGCCTTAGATAACATGTGTGAACACTTTTGTGATATTCCAATGGATTTAAATGAAACTTAATAATCCTTGGATAATATTTTAAAATATATATTTCATGGTTATATATCATTATTAGTCTTATAGACCAATCTCACAACTTTACTCTACATAGACTTCACTTTGTTAGACAAACCAGTTTGATGACAACTTTTTACTTGTGTATGAGCATAAAAAAAAATAATAAAATAATTGTATAGGAATAATATGTAATTTAATAATTACCCCATACATTTGGATCCATCCCTAGTCCTTTGAAACCAATCCATAATCTCATTCTTATTCTCACCTAGTTTTCTCACTATTTTTCTCATTAGTCATGTTTAGCAATAAGCCAACTTCTATGACTACTTTAACACATTTTAGGTATGTAACCTGATAAAAAAAATTACATGGTAAAAAATAAAATTATCACAAATCATCCTCCATCTAGTTTCATGCTTTGTCCTGGTCAACCCTGCTTGTTACATCAAAATTCCTAGAAACAAAGGGTTTCTTATAGCTTTTACTCACTATCAAGACAAACCAAAACCACCTAGATAAACCTGGAAGATACTTTACATGTTATAAAAATAAAACTAGGTCAATAAAACCATTTTGAGCCATAACCAACAAGATCTTTTGTATCAGGTCATTATGAGGGTTTTGATTGGTTTTCCTTCTTAGCAATCATTCATAAAGGATTTCCCATCAAACCTAAAACCAATGCTAGGAAAATCAAGCTAGGGAAATTCAATAACTTCCATGAATTTCTTATGATCTCATGCAAAGGTGTAACATGCCAATGAGCACAATAAATTTTTTCTTAGGTTTACAATAACCCATTTTATGCACACAAAGGACCTTATCACCAATTTTCATGCTCTCTTATTCAATAAATGATAAAAAACTTTTTTAACACACAGAAAACAACCTCTCACATATATTTCAATTCTCTCAATAGCTTTGGTACATTTCAAAATTATCTTGACCCCTCATTAGGCCACTATAGGTCACTCTATACACTAGGCCTTAGACTACCAGTCATGCTTAGATCCTGATCATGCCTTGAAACCTATTTTACTAATTTAAAAGCCTCATCCACTTATCATATGACCTTATATCATAATCATACACTATAAAAATTTATCACACAAGTATCATACTGATCATTTCAATATGCATGCCTATACCTTCTTATTAGGTCTTCATGTGAGGCCTAAGCCTCAAGACTTAACCTTGAAACTAAGTTGAAGGCTTATTTTCCTCTTACTCATGTTTACATATTTTTTAATAGTCTACCATTCATGTGATGACACAAATCATCAATATTTACTATGATTTTTATGCAAACACCTCTTCTTAGGTTTATACTAAATTTCTCAAGACACCTAGTTCATAATAGTATCTTACCTTGTACCATGATCATGACTTTGACATGCCAACAAACTCTGCGAATTTACTAGGTTGCCTTCAAATTATCTCTCATCAGATATAAAATATGTTTCATTCAAATTTTCTCTTTTCATGAGATGTTTTTTACACATATCTTCTTACCATGCATGACCTCAACTCTGACCTTGACAAACCTACCATTTGTCTTGAATTTGACATCAATGACAAAAAAAATGATTCAAATACAATAACATGAATCATACATCAATAATATCCCCTTTTTTCATTGTTGGAAAACATTCTAATATAGTATATCATTATTATTACTTTAAGTTGAATCTTCTTTGATACTTGGCCTTTCTACCAAATAAGAACTTTCTCCCCCTTTGAAATTAATGATAAAGGACCATGTTCTTGGTAACTTATCTAATCGTTAAACCTAAACCAATACACCTTTTCTTTTTTTTCAAAAGAGCTTAACATAGATCAAGATTAAATACCTACACTTGGAACATGATTGGCTCCCCTTGTCTCTATGAGAATTTATGACATTTTCAAAATTGTGACTTAGTTTGATCAAGTCATCATGCAAACTCTTTGTGACCTATCTCTTGTGATCACACCTATATTATAATCTTGTCTAAATCTTGAATTTTAAATTTACCAAAGACCATTAAACTTCCCCAATGATCGATCATCCTTCATGGTTCTTACTTACCAATTGAGTGCCTCTATGAAGCCTAATAGAGTCACCTATACTATAGTGAACTAGAACAACATAAATTGAAACATATTATTACTCTTGATGGAAATACATCATGACACATATCTCTTCAATAATTAATTTCCTCATAGTTCCATGTATATTAATTCTTAGAGGGCCTTCTACAATGCCTTGCTCTATGACTAAATTAGTTACATGAATATCCATTGAAAGGATTAGCATATGTTATGGTATTAGGTTTCATGATAATATTAGGTTTCATTATATTAGTAAACTCATTCTTTGGTTGATCATTAACCTTTCAATCACATTATTGTTCTTCTTTTGGTCTCCATTGAAACCAAATCCTATTTTGTCATTAGTAGACTTTTAACTACTTAAAATATTGTCTAGGTCATTAGTAATCTTTTCAAACCTCAAAAATGGTTTGACCCTATTTGATGTTTGTTTCAATTTAAATTTTAAGGAATTATCTTCAACTAGATACATTGCACATTCATCTTCTTTGGCCTCTAGTCATGTGGTCACAATTTCATGTTAATTCTCCACCTATTTAACTATTTCCTCTTATTCCTTGGATTTTTTGCTAAGTTTAGATTCAAACAAGTTGATTGCTCCTCATAATATTTGATAAGATACCTCATCACTCTATTCTTATTTTTTACCATATTCAATTCTTCTAGAGTATTCATTAACTCAACGTAAAAGTTCGCCTCCTCTCCTTCCTCATCTAAATAACCAACAACACTTGTAATATTTATGGAATCTTCTTGATATGAGTAGCTTGATTCTTTATCCATGAATAGACATTCATTGACATTAGGTCCATTATATTCATGGTAACTCTTAGAATCACTTATCTCACTCTCATTGGATGAGCTATAATCTTCCTTGGTGTAGAAACTTATTTTGTTTTTGAATAACTTATTCTTATCATCATACCTTCTAAAACATTTATTGATCTTATCATACCTATAGGACATTTTATCATCGTCATGATATTCACCATACTTATGCTTATGATGGCACTTGTTAGAAAAGTTTCCAATATCTCTATAAGTAAAACATTCAAAAGACAATTTTCCCTTATGTCTACTTAAGCATGCCTTCAAATTTATTGAAAACATAGTTATCAAATAATCATCATCATTATCTTTGAATTTATTACCTTTTATCTTCTTCTATTTTCAATTATTTTTTTCCTTGAGTGTAACTTCTTTATTTTCAAGTCTTCCTTCAGTGGCCCTCATGTCATAGGTTGTTAGGGTGCCATGAAGTCCATCCATCTCTATCTTGTCTAGATCTTTCATTTCTTCAATACAAGATACCTTAGAATCAAAATTTGGAGTTAGATACCTTAAAAAAATTTGAACAATAGTAGACTCTTTTAAATCTTCACCTAGACCTCTTATGATGTTGACCACTTTATCAAGCCTTACCAAGTAGACTGCAATGGTCTCATCCTCATTCATATTTAGGCTTTTAAATTGTCTTATATAGGTCTTAAATTTGGCCAATTTCACTTTGGATTCTTCCTTATGAATATTATTCAACTTGTTCCACATTTATTTGGTAGACATAAATTCATCACTTTCACAAGTTTTTCCTCTGATAGACCACACATAACACCATTCATTGCTTTTGAGTTATTATCACTAGCCTTCTTGCTTACTACATCTATAAGAGGAATAGGGGATGCAATATATCCATCCAAGACTGATTGCCAAACATCATTAACTTGAAAAATTAGATATGTCCTCATCATTAAATTGTAAAAATCATAAATGAATCCATTAAATAATGGAGCTTTGCTTGTAGAGAAACCACCTTGTGTTTCACTAGCCATCTTGCTTGTTTAGAATCTCCTTAAGGTTATTATAACTCCTTTAAAACATATTATATAATAAAAAATTTTGGAAGTATAAATATTGGGGTAGGGGATGAATATATTGTATTTAAATATTCCCCCAATTTCACTTAACATCCATGAAGCATTCATTCACTTATATACATAAATCAATGAATACAGAAGCATCTATGAAGGCAAACAATATAAGGACATAATATATATGTGGTAAAACCTCTTGGTATATAAAACCAAATAAAACACCACATGTATTATTTTACTATAATCAATGTATCAAAATTTTAATGAGGCACCAACCCCACAAGGATCACCAACCCCTCACTAGTCAAGCACCAACTCAAATAGTTCTTTAGCAAACTTTAACCTACAAGGATGCTCTAAGCCCCTAGGTAACCAATAGCCAAATTAGCAAAATTTTATCTTTGATCAACATTAGAAACTATTTTCTCAATTAAATAAATATGACCTCCTTTTATTCTTCTCACACTTCTTTCTTTCTCAACTAGCCTATTAGGCCTTCTCACTTATCTAGCCCTTTGCTTGGCATAATTAAGTTAAATGTCCTTAAGAAACAAATGTAGACAGATATTTATATATTAATATAATATTAATCACACATTTATGATTTTTCTAAATTTTTTTAAATTTTCTTTAAAAATCTATATCCTTTGCTTATTGACTCAATTATCTAACTACTCAAAATAATCCTATTAGGCCTTATCTTTATACTTGACTCTTGATCTTCCTCAAATTGGTCAGCCAAAGATCTCACCAAACATGGATAATAATTTAAATATATCAATACACATTTTTATAAATTTTAAAAATCATTTAATATTTTTTCATTACCCTTAAGGGCCAAAACCACCATCAGGACTAATGGAGACCTAATGCAATTAGGCCTTCTTTAAGTACACATTTCACTTAGACCTATTTGGAACATTTTGAGCCCTAAAAAATGGATAAAATAATTAAAATTTCACTTTAATAGACCCATTATAATATAATATTATTTACCCAACACCATTTTAATCTTTTCACACTTTGAACCACCCAATTAGGTCTACTTGCAATTAGGCCTTCTTATTACTAGAAAGTTTATCTTAAAAATATGATGCATGAAATAAATTTTTACATATCAAAAAATAAATAAAATATATTAATTTGATATTAATGACCTAAAAAAATACACAAGTGATATGTTATTCATCACATAGACCAAAATACCTCGAGAACACTCCTGGAAAAGGCTTACTTAGAACCACCAAACACTGTCAACATGTAGTCAAGACCATTTGAATTACCATACTTAATTAGGGAATTATAATGAATATAAAAACATTTAAAATAAAAATATTATAACTATATAACACATTTATGAAAATTTAATTTTCAACTTAGTGCAAAATGACTCAAGAACATCATTTTCACTCACACACAGAAAACTGCCTATAACATCAAAAACATAGTCATGGAAACTGAGCCTTAAAGCACCTATGTGAAAAATTTTATTATTTTAAAATGGGTTTAAATTAAACATAAAAATCCATATATAATAGTTTAAAAGATGTATTGTATAGTTATATATCAATATTGGTGTTATAGACCAATCTCACAACTTCACTCTACATAGACTTCACTGTGTTGGATAGACCAGTTTGATGACAAATTTTTGCTCGAGTATGAGCATCATAAAAAAATTTAAACAAAGGTAATAGGAGGAATAGGTATTTAAGAAAAACCCAATGCATTTGGATCCTTCCCTAGTTTTTTGCTACCAATCCCTAATCTCATTTTCATTTTCTCCTAGTTTTCTCACTATCTTGCTCGTTAGGCTTGTTTAGCGATGAGCCAAATTATATAACCAATTTACCACATTTTAGTTATTAAAACTAATCATAAAATTTAATTGGAATAAAATAAAATTATTACACATCATCCTCCATCTAGTTTCATGCTTTGACCTTGCCTACTACATAAAAATTCCTAGAAATAAGGGGTTTCTTATAGCTTTTACTCATTGCGAAGACAAAAAAAAACCACCTAGAGAAAATTAGAAGAGTAATTTACATGTTAAAAACATAAAATAATGTTTAATTAAACCATTCTAATCCATAAATAACAAGATATTTCCTATCAGGTCATTATGAGGGTTTTAGGAGGGTTTTGACTAGTTTCCTTTCTTAGTAATCAATCATAAAGGATTGCCCATAAAATACAAAACCAATGTAAATAAAATAAATATATAGACATTCAAGAAATTCAATTAATTTATTAAGATCTCATGAAAAGGTTTCATGTGCCAACAAGCAGAACAAATTCCTTCTCAAGTCTGCAACACCCCATTCTGTGCACATAGAGGACCTTATCACCAATTTTCATGATTTCTTATTCAAAAAATGATCTAAAACCTTTTTAAAAAATTTAAAACAACATATAAAACTTATATAAATTCTCTCAAGAGCTATGTTACCTTCGGGAATGGTCTTAAACCCTAATTAGGCCACTATAGGTCACTTTGTACACTAGGCCTTATACTACTAGTCATGCTTAGATCATGATCATGACTTGAAACCTCTTGAAATACTTTAAAATTATCATACATAGGTTATATGTGTTAGAGGTACAACCCACCAAGATGGGGTGAATTAGTGGTGGAAAACACTCCAATATAGTTTCCAAACCCTTTCAATTACTTAAGCATTCAATCATAAGCATTCATGAAACCTACATATTATTCATAACATTGAATCAATGAACATAAGCAAGATCACATATACAACATTAGGTATACATGGTAAAAAATCTTGGGGAATAAAACCCACTCTCAATCCTAAAAAAACACGGACTACTATCCTATAAAAATATCAAAAATAAGAGACGGATCAAGTCCTTTTGATCAGGAACCTTCATTCAAGTTCTTTTGACCTACAACCTTGACCAAATACTTTAGATCAAAGGTCTTTTACTAAAACCCTATTTGAAAATTATAAACTATCCCTAAGTAAAATTAATTACTTTTAATCATCCTTGAGAAGAACACTTCCACCTTAGAATTGATGTTTGCAATACCTGATGATGGACCTCTTGATTTTTTTACCGCTACTCAACCTTTCTATCTTTCTCAAACAAGCCTCTCACATAGGTAGATCTCTTCACACAAATTAACACTACAATAATTATATAATTTCATTATAAAAATGATATACAAATCATACACATAGTCCTTGAACTCCTTTGTTGATCAACCTAGTAGTTGGGCACAATCACTCTCCTCTATTTCCTTTCCCTCTTCCAAAAAAATATCACATCCAAGTATCACTCATATCAAGTCTAGAACCCAACATATATGATTCCACTATATATATACCAAGTATGAATTATTAAGTCCATAATAATCGTTATCAACCATACTGTTGACCAATTTTGGTCCTGCAGGCCAAAATTGGGCACCCTTCTTTCCTTTCCCTTGCAGGGTCTTTTAACCTAGGTTCTGACAAGTTCATCCCATCGCTGCCTTCTAGAATTTTATTTGATAGGCATATTTCCATAAAAAAACAAGTGTTTTCTTCTTTTGGTTGCCAAGGCTTTGGGTTTAGCAAGCATGATTCAATTTTGAAACTCAATTTTGATCTTGGATGCTTAACGAGGCAAGTAGGTTACTTCAGAGGGCTTTTATCAGCAAAATGAACTAAGTTCAAATGGATAGGGGTCATTTACAAAAGGTTTGAAGGCTAGGTACCCTTGCAGAGGTAACTTAGGTGTAAACATGACCTTTGCAATTATTTTGAAAGGTAACTTAGAGGCTAAAAATCCCTTGCAAGAGGTAGGAAATCAGAAAATAAGGCCTTTACAAAATCCCAAAGGGAAAATTTGGGACTAAGGTGTCATTGTGGAGGGTAGATGATTGAATTAAAGGGTCAAGGTAGAAATCTTGAAAAGGAATTGCCTTTTGGGAAACTTGATAGGCCTAAGAGAAAATTCCTTTAAACATTTTTTTTGAAGTAAATCCAAAGAGGAACACCCAAAGAGTGAATTCTTTCAGATAAAATGTCTGAAGGAATTCCTTCAGGCATTTTTTTTGAAGAAATTTGAAAAGTAAAGGAAATCTAAATAAATTTGGAAGAAAAAATGTTTGAAGGGTAGGTGTCCTTACGGAGGGCACTTGGCCTTGAAAAGAGGACCTTTTCATTTTTTTTAAAGGGTCACTTTCCCTTCGAAAAAGTCCATTTGAATTTTTTTTGAAGGAATTGCCAAAGGGGGTGACAGGGCCATAGATGTCAATTTAAAGGTAATAAACTAGCTGTTGGAATTCAAATGGGGTGACAATCCCATAGACATCAAATTTAAGGTGATGGGATAGCCATTGGAAAGAAGTCAAAGAGAAATTATTTCAGACAAAATGTCCAAAAGAATTTCTTTGAACATTTTTTCCAAAGGAATTTATGAGTGAAGGACTAAAGGCTCATAAAATGAGGGTTTTTAAAAGTGGAAAGCCCAAAGGAAGAATTCATTTAGATAAAATGTCTAAAGGAATTAATTCAAACATTTTGTTTGATGGAATTCAAGAACTCAATGACCTACTAAAGAAGGATATCGAGAGAAATTTCATAAGCCTTGAGAGCCTAAATTGCTAGGAAAAAGACAAGAAATAACAAGAAAAGTGAAAAGTAAAGTAGGTAACTTAGGATATGGCCACATGTATACAAGAAAAATGCTCAAAATACTCCAGGTGGTGTAGCAATTCAAGTGCAAGGATGAACTAGACTAGGGTAGGTGCCACAGGAGTCATCAGTGGGAGACGTAAATACTTTCAAGTAGAATAGTTTCCACCAAAGAACCATTAAGAGAGTTGGTTATAGACATTTAAGGTATCAACACATGTTTCCTTATTTTGACATTAATGAGTATCTAGTTGCATGATTATTCAAGAGAGCATGGCCTAGAAAATGAGGAGGGATGGCCTTATTGGTTGCTAAGAGAAGCGACCCATGCTCTTGTAGGCCCAGATAGCAAAGTCAACATCTGAAGCACCTAAAACATGGCTTTCATAGATGCATTTAAGGATAGATGACAATAGCATGGGATAATTCTTCACTGTAGGAGTGTTTCATGTAGCATGGACCTCATTCTCTTGACTAGTCAAATACCTATTTTCCCAGTCCTCTATATAATTAGAACTTCTCATTTTGAGAAGGATATCTCTTAGCATTGTATGGCAAAGCCTTGAAGAAATTTAAATTTAATAATAATAAGTGTTTTACCTCCATCTGAGCTTGAACTTTTGCATATGCTTGTGGTCTTGTCTTATGTTCAGTCATTTCTTCTAATGCTTTCATAAGTCTATACTAGCATATCTAGTGTATTTAAAACTCTTTTCTATAGGTCAACAAGAAGTGTCTAGATTGAAGTATAGGTGCAAGTGAGCAACTATCCAATAGTGTGTCTTTAAAACACCTCTAGTAGGTTCTTCCCCCTTCTCCTTCCCTAAAACCCCTTGTTGAAGCATTGATGTAATTAGTTTCTCATTCAAATGAAGTGTCTATTCGCTCCTTTTGGTGGAAAGTGTAGGTGAAAGTTGAGTAGATAAATCAGTTTTGGTGCATCACCACTTTAGTTAGGCTATGTTTTATAGTATCTATCTCTCTTTTCACACCCCCATTATTAGTAGTATTAATTAAGGGCCTTAAGGTGCATCAAGGGGAGATATCCCCTAATCTATAGATTCATTCCTCAAATTTACCACCCATAACAAGAGGAATGTCTCCATTGTGCCATGTGTAGGAAGGGAGATAAGTATCCTTTTAGAGGGTGTAATTCATAGCATCAATAGTTGTTATCATGCTCAGTGGGACCATTTACATCCTATGATTTTTAAAATTGGTGCTAGTCTTATTACTATAAAAAATCTAAAAGAAAGAACTATAATCTAGCATCTGGTGACTCCATTTTAGGAACTCAGTCTTTGATTAGTGATCAACCTAGCATCCCATGCCTAAGGTCACCACAAGCCATTATTCTAAGGGTGTCCCTTTCAAATTTTTTGAGCTACCTCTAAACTCATTAAAAAGTCTAAGGTTTGTAACTACTCATCCTTATACAATAGGCCATTTTCCTAGACTTACCATAAAATACACCTACACAAGGAGAACCTGATTGAACCCTTTCATAGCCATGGCTCTCCTTTTTGTGGCCTTCAATGGTAAAATTCCCTTAAAACTTCTATAGTATGAGCCAATTCTAAGGACAAATCTTAAGAGTGTTCCACCCTCTAGTGGAGAGGGTCTAATCATTGTTATTGAACATATCAAAAACATAGCCAACCTCTACAACATCCATAATATCTCAAAGGAAAATATAGCCATTAGATTGTTGGCCTTGTCCTTTAAAGGAAAAGTTTTGGATTGGTATGGGACCTTGCCTAGGAATTTATTTGGCTCATGGAATGAATTAGGGACCCTCTTGATAAATAGGTTTGGAGAGAAAAGTGACCATTTGTCTATAGCTGAGAAATTAACCAATATAAAGAGATCCCAACATGAATTTACGCAAGATTTTAACACTAGGATCCAAAAGTCTTGGGATAGAATCCCAATTCTAGTGAGGCCAACTCCAAGCTATGCCTTCCTTTACTACTTGAAGGCCTTGAATAGTGACATTGCTATCATGATATAGTCCATAGGTGGACATGTTCTACCCATTGCTTATGAAATAGCCATAGCTACTATAAATTGTTTAGTTTGAGCATGAAAGATAGATCTTAAACCTCGTATGCCACTTTTTCTTGATTTGTAGCCCTCAGTTAAACCTACTGTGCCCACTCTAGCTCCTTTACCTAGTGTAGAGAGGCTAGATGATACCACTATAAGTGATCTCCATGATGTTAAGAGCCTGTTGTAGACTGTCACCAATGAACTAGTTGCTCTCAAGAGGCAGAAAGATTAGAATTATAGACTAAATTAAGGCTACCATTAATTCAATTAGACAAATAGGCCTCCCTTATAGAATTATAATAAAGGGCAGGGTCAAATTACGTAAGTCAAGCCTTATCAGATCTAAAATTTGAATGCCCCTTCATATTCAAAAGCTCTTGTTCCCACTCAAAATAATTTAGTATAGGAACAACCTAATTATATACTCTTGTGGCATGGTCAAGATCAAGTCACTAATGTCAATGAGCTACCAAATCAAAGTATGACCACATAAGGTGATTAGGCACCCCAATTCTTAGGTTTTGAGGTGTCAACACAACCTAGGATGGACAATAGGTAAGCTCAATCTAATTCCACTCTTATGAACCACCTGAAAGGGGAATTCTAGATAGTCAACTATGTGGGGATCACGAATAATTAGGATGATTGTGTTGCAACCAACACTAAGTCCAAGAAGAGAGCTATGGATGAAGCTTAAGCAACTAATTAAGCATCTGTAGCATCTCTTTCATCAAATTTAAATCAAAAGTTTCCCAATTACAGACCACCAATTGTAGCTTTGACTCCTTAGGTTACACCATAAGTTACAAACATCCCCAAGGAGACCTCCAAAGGGGGTAATTCTTCCATTAATGTAGTGGATGAAATGAACAAGTTTCACATAAACATCTCATTATGGGATTCCTTAGCAATGCCAGGGCAAAATGATATGCTCTAAAAGGAATTACATGGGCTAAGTGAGTGAGTTATCCCAACAAAGGATGATATTGTGTTGATAGTGAATGGGGATTCTCCCATGGGAGGTTAAACAAAGAAGGATGAAAAGGTCCTTTTTTATTTATCCTTGATTTTTGGTGATTTTTTGGTCCATAATTACATTATTGATAGTAGGGAAAGCACCTCAGTTATGCCCAAATGCATAACTGATAAGCTAGGACTCAAATATGAGAAAATGACTAAAGGAGTTTTGTAGTTAGATGGATCACCAACCAAGAACTTGGGAGTGGTAAGAGGATTAAATCTAACTCTCTATACCTATTCGACCTTCTCAATTCACCATGATGTGGTAGTGGTAGATGTTCCTACTTTGCTTTTTGCTTATCTAGGGATTTCACATCCAAGATAGGTGGGTACTTGGTAACAAATTGGTCTTACATGGTTTTTAGGATGATGTATAAAACCAAGGTGAAGATTGAGTTAGAGCCCATATAAAAAGAACAATTAGAGCCATACTCACCCAAATTAGTGAATGTCATATATGCCATCAATAATGAAGAAGAAATCCAGGTAGACCAATTCCATCATCTTCCCTTGTAGGAGTTACTGATCTACTCTTAGTTGAATGAGGGAATGACAATTTTGAGCATGATCCTTACAAGATCATTGAAAAGGTAGGTCTTACAATTTACTGCATGCATGAGAGAGATGCTTTCATGTAAAATTTAATGAAGGCAAACCAATAGATTTGTGGTTTGTGGTAGCTTTTATTTGATTGATCTAGAAACAAGTTGGGAGCTGGTGGTGGAGTAATGCTAGTTTCACCTTTAAAGGATAAATACTTCTTATCTCTCAAGTTCAAGTTCTCCTACACTTACAACATAGAAAAATATGAATTTTTTCATGGTCTAGAGTGGGAAAGGAAAATAGGAATCAAAGAATTTCAAGTGTTTGGAAACAATGAGTTGATTGTGAACTAGGTGAGGGGTTAAAACTTAACTAAGAACTCCCTACGCAAGTCTTACAAGCATAGGTTGTGGGACCTAATGGAGAGATTCAATTATTTCAACATCACACTTATCTTAAAAGAGGAAAATAAGTATGCAAATAAACAAGTAGTAGTTGATGCTTAGTTTGATATTCTCAAGGGGGTGAGACAAGACAACAATCAGCACCATTTAAAGGTGATAGTGAGACCCTCCAAACCATAAAATCTCACTAATTGGTAGGTGTTTGATAGTGACTAGAAAATAACACTTTTCTTACAAGAGGAAGCTAAGTTAACTTCTAGGAATCAATCCAAGCTACATCAATAGTATGATGGGTAGATTTTTCAACTGAAGACCAACAAACTTCCTAAAGGTTCGGTCACTCTTGAGAGTATCTTCAATGTGGATGACCAACTCAAGAGAGACAAAATAAGCATGTCAACAAAGAAATAAAATTATTAAAGGGTGGAGATATACAAGGATAATATGCTTACACTTGGGAAGGTATGTAGAATTGAAGAAAATCATGCTTTCATTATGTTATGCCAATATTCTACCGATTTCTTTGCTTGGGAGTATGGTGATTTGAAGGGGTTTGACCCAAGCTTGGCCCAGGGCGCCATTGAGATAGAAGAAGGTGCCAAACCCATCAAGAAAAAATAAAGGTCAATAAATTAAAGATTGAGCCTCTCATGAGGAAGGAACTCACAAAGTTGATTGAGTCCAATATCATCTTTCCTATCAAACACTCTTCTTGGCTAGCCAATTTGGTCTCCATTAAGAAGAAGAATGGGGAGATCAGATTATGCATAAATTTTAGAGACCTAAACAAAGTCTCATTAAGAGATCACTATCTACTCCTAAATATGGATTAGATTGTCTAGATGGTGATAGGTAGTGAAATATTCTCCCTCCTGGATGGCTACTCTAGATACAATCAAATTATTATGTAAGATTGTGACCAGTATAAGGTCCCCTTCATTACCAAGTGGGGAAATTTTGCCTATAAAAAGATGCCATTAAGATTTTCAAATGATAGAGTTACCTTCCAATGAGTGATGGATATGGATTTTCAAGGTTTGATAAATGACATTATGCTAATTTATCTTGATGATGTGATAGTCTTTTCCAAGGAGGCAAGTCAACATTTGGAACACCTAAGGCAAATCTTTGAGAGATGTAGAGAGTTTGGCATGTCTCTCAACCATAAGAAATGTATGTTTGTTATCCAAGAAGGCAAAATCCTAGGCCATGTCATCTCAAAAAAGGGATTGACCATTGAGCCAAAAATAGTGCACACCATCTTAGCATTGTCCTTGCCTAAACATAAGAAAGGCCTACAAAGCTTCTTTGGAAAAATAAAATTTATTAGGAGATTCATCCCTAATTTTTTTGAACTGGTAAATCCACTAACTTCTATTCTAAGGAAAGATGAGACATTCATGGGGACAACAAGGAGAAGAGAAAGCTTCAAAGGCATCAAGCAAGCTATCGCCTAGGCTCCCACCCTAACTAATTCAGACTTCTCCAAGGGATTCAATATCTACACCTTTATAAATGAAGGGGTAATATTTACTATTCTCACTCAAGCAAATGATGAGAATTTAGAATATCCTCTTACATTTTTTAGCCAAGGTTTGGAAGGCTACAAGGTTAGATACATGTATGTTGAAAAGCAAATGCTTATATTCATATGAAGCCTAAAGAAATTTAGACATATGTTGTCTAACAAAAAGATTAAAATCATGGTGCCACATCATAGCATGAATGACTTCTTGTTGACTCAAGACTTGAATGAGAAAAGGTCAGGGTAGATCACCAACATAATGAAATATGATGTAGAGATCAAGATCACCAAGCTAATAAGGGGAAGAGGGATATGCGAACAACTTACTATAGACTTTAAAGAGTAGAAGGGAGACATTTTGGTACTCCATGATGAAGATACAATAGAAGTACTTGAAATAATGAAGAGCTAGGCACAAGACATGATTCATTTCCTTTAAACAAGTGAGTATCCACAAGGTCTTGATAGAACTAAGAGGAGGTATTTCAGGGTCTAATTTCTTCCTTATGTCCTAGTTGATGGAGTGCTATTCAAAAAGGAATTTTTAGGGGTACTCCTGAGATATATTGATTCAGATCAAGTTGATAGGGTACTATCTAAGTTTCTTGATGGACCAACTAGTTATCACTTTATTCTCAAAGCCACAGCTACAAGGATTATGAGGGATGGATACTTTTAGCCCATTTTATTTAGAGACACTCATGCTTAGGTGAGGAGATGTCAAAAATGTGATTTATTTGATGGGAAGAAATGACTAGTTGTAATGCCTTTACATCCTATTCAATTAGAATAACCATTCATGCAATGGGGTTTGGCTTCATAGGGATGATCAACCCTCCTCCTAGTGCTAGCCACAAGTGGCTCTTGACTGCTATAGATTATTTCACAATATGGGTAGAAGTTGTCAATTTAAAGGAAGCTAATAAGAGTTCATTCCTAGACTTCTATGAAGGCATAGTGATGAGATTTGGGGTCCTAGCCATAATCATTTTGGACAATGCATTGGCTTTATTGGGAACAAAGATAAGTGAGTGGGCATTAAAATATGACATACATCTCAACACTTCCTCTAACTACTACCCATAAGGGAATGGGTTGGCTAAGTCCACAAATAAGAACCTAATTAGGATCATTAAAAAGATAATGGAGGAAAATCAAAGGACTTGGCATTCCAAGTTGAAGATAACTTTGTGGGTAGATATGATCACTCCAAAAAGGGTAGTTGGCAATTCACCATACACACTTGTGTATGGGAGGGAAGCTAGACTTCTTATTTCACTTGAGTTACCAGCCTTGGATCTTGCCCATTAGTTTTAATTGGTGGAGAGAGACAAATTAGAGGTTAGGTATTGTGAACTAATGGAGCTTCAAGAGGCAAGATACCAAGCCATGGATGTAATGACTAGCTACCAATAACAAATAAAGAAGCATTTTGATAGGAGATATCTACCAAAAGGCTTCTCAAAAGGTGACATTGTCTTGAAGTGGGATGAGGACTGAGCTAAACTTAGAAGGCACTGAATTTGACAACTTGTGGAGTGGCCCATACGTCATCACCCAATGAAAGCAACATAATGCTTTCCAACTCTCCAAGTTAGATGGTGAAGAACTACATATCCTAGTCAATGAGATATATATTAAACATTGTCACTAGATTTATTTTTCCATGTATATAGTTTCCTTGTCTTTCCTTCATTTTCCCTAAGTGCTTTTATGCATGTCTATATTTTTTTAGCATTGTGTGTGTTTTCTTTATTATTTGGGGTAAAATATTTATTGGTTCATAAGTTTTTTCAAGGTTGTTTCTAGCTTTTCACGTTGCATCCTGACTCCATGCCCAGTGGACCTTTAAGACACTAGTCTTCTCAAGCATATCAGGCATGCTTCCCCTATGAATCACCAAATGTGTTGACCAATTTTGGTCTTATAGGCCAAAATTGGGCACCCTTATTTGTTTTTCCTTGCAGGGTCTTTCAACCCATTCTCTAACAAGTTCATCCCATAATTGCCTTGTGGACTTTTCTTTGACAAGGCTATTTCCATAGAAAAACCAAGTGTTTTCTTCTTCTAGTTGCCAAGTGCTTTGGGTCTAGCAAGCATGAGTCAATTTTGAAACTCAGTTTTGATCTTAGATGCTTAATAGGGAAATTATGTTACTTTAGAGGGATTTTATCAGTAAAATAGACCAAGTTTAAAGGGCCAAGGTTCATTTACAAAAGGTCTGAAGGGTAGGTACCCTTATAGAGGGAACTTAGGTGCAAACATGACCTTTTTAATTCTTTTAAAAGGTGACTTAGAGGCCAAGAAGCCCTTTTTGGAGGTAGGGAATCAACAAATAAGACCTTTACAAAAGCCTGAAGGGCAACTTTGGGATTAAGGTGTCCTTATGGGGGTAGATGATTGAAGTAAAGGGTCAAGGTAGAAAGTCTAAAAAGGACTTACCTTTTGGGAAACTTGACAAGCCAAATAAATAATTCCTTTGAATATTTTATACAAAGGAAATCCAACTAGGAACACCCAAAGAGTGAATTCTTTCAAAAAAAATGTCTGAAGAAATTCCTTCAGACATTTTGTTTGAAGAAATTTGATAAGTGAAGGAAATCTAAAAAAATTTAGAAGACAAAAAGTCTAAAGGGTAGGTTTCCTTGAGAAGGGTACTTGTCCTTGAAAAGAGGACCATTTCATATTTTTTGAAGGGTCAGTTTCCCTTCATAAAAGTCCATTTATAAAAAAGATGAAGGAATTGCCATAGGGGGTGATAGGCCTATAGACATCAATTTAAAGGTAATAAACTAGCTGTTATAATTAAAATGTGGTGATAGGCCCATAGACATCAAATTTAAGGTGATGGGCTAGTCATTGGAAGGAAGTCAAAGAGTAATTCTTTGGATAAAATGTGTGAAATAATTCCTTTAGACATTTTGTCTAAAGGAATTCATGGGTGGAGGTCTAGAGGCTCATCAAAGGAGGGTTTTTAAAAGTGGTAAGCCCAAAGGAAGAATTCCTTTAGATAAAATTTCTAAAGCAATTCCTTCAAACATTTTGTTTTAAAGAATTCAAGAACCTGAAAGAAGACTCAATGACCCACCAAAGAAGGATCTCAAGAGAAATTTTGTAAGCCTTGAGACCCTAAATTGCTAAGAAAAAGACAAGAAATAGCAAGAAAAGAGAAAAGCAAAGTAGGTAACTTAGGACATGGCCATGCACATATAAGACAAACACTCAAAATGCTATAGGTGGCATAGCAAGTCAAGCACAGGGATGAACTAGACTAGGGCAGGTGGTACAGGAGTCGTGAGTGAGAGATGTAAATACTTTCAAGTGGAATAGTCTCCACCGAAGAACCATTAAGAGAGTTGGTTGTATACAATGAAAGGAGTGGATCATTTTCCATCATTTTGACATTAATGAGTAGCTAGTTATATGAGCATTCAAGAGATCATGGACCAAAACATGAGGAAGGATTCCCTTGTCAGTTGCTAAGAGAAGCGACCCATGCTCTTGCAAGCCTAAACAACAAAGTCAACATCTGAAATACCTACAATATGGATTTCATAGATGCATTTAAGGAGATATGAAAACATAATATGCTAATTCTTCACTTTAGGAATGTTTAATGCATCATGGGCCTCATTCTCTTGACTAGTCAATGACCTATTTTCCCAATCCTCTATATAATTGTAACTTCTCATTTTGAGAAGGATATCTCTCAACATTGTATAGTGAAACCCTGAAGAAATTTACATTTAATCAAAATAAGTGTTTTACCTCCATTTGAGCTTGCAATTTTTCATATGCCTTGGTCTTGTCTTATGTTCAGTGATTTCTTCTAATGCTTTTGTAATTCTATACCAACATATCTAGTGTATTAAAAATTGTTTTCTATAGGTCAACAAGAAGTGTCTAGATTGAAGTATAGGCATAAGTGAACAACTATCCAAAAGTGTGTCTTTAAAATACCTTTGGTAGGTTATTCTTCCTTATCCCTCCATAAAACCCCTTGTTGAAGCATTGATGTAGTTAGTTTCTCATTCAAATGAAGTGTCTATTCACTCTTTCTAGTGCCAAGTGTAGGTGAAAGTTGAGTAGAAAAATCAGTTTTGATGCATCACCACTTTAGTTAGGTTATATTTTATAGTATTTCTCTCTCTTTTCACCCACCCATTGTTAGCAGTATAAATTTAGGGCCTAAAGATGAATCAAGGGGAGCTAGCCCCTAATCTAGAGATTCATTCCTCAAATTTATGACCCATAGCAAGAGGAATGTGTCCATTGTGCTACATGGAGCAAGGGAGCTGAGTATCCTTTCAAAGGGTGTAATCTATAACATCAACACATACTACATGCCTTCACCCTTAAGGCATCTCATATGGGTCACATTTAAGCATTGTCCCCTTTTACAATAGGCCTAAGTTAATTTTAGGTCTTATGGAGACCAACTCAACTCTTTGACACTTATTTTGGCATGATAAGAACATAAGACAACTTATAAACATATAATTCCACTCCTTATGTCCCTTAAGACATCCTCAACATATCACAATCACTTTATCTCACCTCTACATATTTTCAAATAGCTCAAACATATAATTTATTCATAGGAATTCCATTAACAAATATAAAATTAACTTCTTAACCAATGTTCATACTCAAGATAGATTGATCACACCTCCAAACTACTCAAAAACCATTCCCATGGATTCTACAATACTCCCCAATATTCAATTCACTAAGAAACATAAAAAACAACTACTTGAGCTCGAATATCCTTCACAAGTCACTTGCAAAACATATACATAAATAAAGTCAACTATGGAGATTAATAAATTTATATGTACATACTTACAGATCCTCAAATCTATATTTATATATGCACCTTTAAGTCATCTACAAGTTCAGTTTTTACTACATGAGAAATTCATCTTCTATCAAAAGATATGATCAAACTATAGAGCTCTAGTTTTTCCTATGTAAAATTCAAATATTTGAATAGTAATGGCATATTTAACCTTCAAAGACAATGCTTGAATCTCATGGACTCTCAACTTAGGATCAATATCACATCATCGATGTTATCTAAGTTTTAATGAATATACTGCCAAATCCAAATGTTAAATCACAATCATTTTGACCTCATCTTGTGTCCTCTCAAAATGTTGACTTAATGTGTTTCATCAATCTCTGAAGATCAACAAGGTCAATAATGGTCAACACTCACTGTTGATCAAACTATATGATTATCTACTAGTCATTAGATTAATATCATGTACCTTTTCTCATACATTAAACATTGTGTACTTGTCATCATCTCACTACCTCATGATTCCTTGGAGCACTAATGTATCATCGATCTTTATTGAGATTTAACACCTTCAAAAATGAATATGGGGACCTTGTCAATATGCATGAGTATCCATTTTTTCATCTGAATAACTTCTTTTACACTTACCCATAGGATCTCAAATTTAGACTAGATGATATTCTTTCTTAGGAGAATCCAACCATATGACATAGTACTCATAAAACTCTTTTGGATGTGAGATACAATGCCATTAAAGTGACTTATCATAAACTTATATTATAGATCCAACCATGTCCAAATCTACCTGAGAGGCCAACTTTGATCAACCATACCTTTTTCCATGCTTCAAAGCATAAACTCAAACTTAGTAAAAATCATCTTGACTCAAAACTGAACAAACCCATATGATCAGATTATAGTGACACCTTCACACATACAAGATGTAACACCTAAAAAATTCTCACTTGACTCTTTCTACCACTCTAAAAAATTGGCTAAGTATGGGAAAAACACAATCAATCTGCGTAGGAGCCAAACTTTGCATATGCATATATTTTGATGCACTATATTGCATGATCTAGAATTAAGTGAAAATAAACTAGGTCCAAAAATGAAAAAACCCATATGATTACCTTGTCTTGAGTCATCTACATGTGCAAGAGCTGACCTCATAAACATGCTTACTCAACTCTTTCTAGCCACTGCCAATTTGGCTATGTATGAGAAAATAGTGAAATCTATCTTAGAGGCGAACTTGCACCCTCATATCTCTATTTATGATTCAAAGCATGAATTTAGATATAACACATAACAACAAGGGAATATAATTATCAAAACCATATGACCAACTCCCCTTGACTCATTCACATGTGGTGATGGTGACATCATCAAACTACCAACTCAAATTTTCTACCACTAGATCCAAAGTGTCTAGACGAAAACTATGATCAACTAGATGAATTCCACTTGTGCACATAAGCTCTCAAAACATGAATCACATATTATAGGACCCCGTTTACATGTTCAAACCTCCATTCTCATCCTTGATCCTCTCAAGCTATGTCAATACTAAAGATCAACCAACCATATATACAACACATTAGAATAAACATATTACACACTTTATAATACAAGAACAAGCATATTGCACACTTTGTCATTATCACCTAAATTATCAAGGCACTCCATATACTCACTAGGAAACCTCCATGACACCACCATGACATCATCATGACAACTCTCCAAAAATATGACATTATATTCTACTCATACACTATCAACGTTTATGACACAAGTCTCATACCAATCATTTTAACATGCTACTAGGCCTATTCTTTCTTACTAGGTCTCCATGCGAGGCCTAAACCTCAATACATGACCTTGAAACTCATCCAAAGTATTCTTTACCCCTTTTTCATGTCTACACAATTTTCTATACTCTCCCATGCTTGTAATGACATAAATCATCAATATTTACTATGATTTTTATGTAAACACCTCTTCTTAAGTTTAGACTAAGCTTATTAAGACACCTAGTTCACAATAGTAGCTTACCTTGTACCATGATCCTAAATTTTATAGGCCAAAAACCTTATATAATTTAATATGTTGACTTCAAATTAACTCTCATCATAGGGACATGATGTTGCCTTCAAAGTTTCTCTTTTTATGAGACTTATTTGACATATATCATCTTACCATGTATGACCTCTACTCTAACCTTAACAAAACTACCATTTGTCTTGACTTTGACATCAATTACAACAAAAATTATTTAAAGACAACACCATGAATCATAACTCAATATGGATTCTCTAGTTATTTCTTGAAACTTGGGCCTTATTCAACTCTCAATAATCTATTGAAACTCAAAACACTCTTCTTAGGCAAATTCCTTCTAACTTAGTCTCTTGACTTCATTGAGTAAACACATAATTTTTGCACAGTCCCCAATATCCACATTTTACACTATAAAATGCTTTTTTCCAAAGTTTATAAGGCTTAAAACATATCAATTGCATCCATAAAATATTATCAACGTAAAGATTCCAAAGCATCACTATAATTCCTATTCAACTTTTATTGATTATATGTAATAATAAGAATTGGAAGAGCTTATATGTAGTCTTAACTCATATAATTGACAATAGAGAGCTAAAAATAGTAGATAGTTATATTTTAATCATACTCATAATATATTATTTTTGTGTACTCTGATTATTAAATACATGAATTTAATATAAATATATAGGGAACTAATCCCTATTATTGGGGATTCTACTATCCCACCAATATCTCATCTATTTAAAACCAAACATATTCACATAATTGTTATTACAACAATATTACAATAATATGTTAGTGTAGTACTTTTTCCCATTAAGTTTTGTCTACAAGGCCTTATGGCCATTTTATGTCAATTAAATTTCCTTAGGTTAGTTATAAAAGGGTCACGTAGGTTAATTTCATTTTAATGTAATTATCTAATTAAGAAAATTAGAGGCTTCCTCATGTTTCCCTAATTTTACCTATATGTACCCCACTTTTCTACTTTGGAAGGTTAGATAGGTTAATGCAATTTTATGCAAGTAGGTCATATTTTGCAATATTATTGTGCAAAGACAAGTTTCTTCCTCTTTTACAATTTATATGTGATTTCATTACTTCATACATATATTTGTTCAATATTCTATGTAAGGATCCAAGATTATGGCCAATTTGACATGGTATTAGAACCATTTTTGCTAGTATTACAATAATCTTTATTGTGAAATCTTGCCTGCATTCATTATTCTAGCATAAAAAAGGGTTTGGTGCGATTTTTTGGAAAATTCATGAAAACTTTCTACTAGAGCTTCAGATCTCAAAAATTACTATGTTATTGGTTTTACAAGGTTCCAAAATCCTTCGATTGATTGTAAACATGACCTAATTATAGAACAGTCAATTTTTTCTTTTTTTTGACATCTTAAGGCCCCATTTTTCATTTTCTACAAAAATACATACTTCATGTGTTGATATACAAAAACACCTTCTAGGTTTTCTTCCTCAGGTCAAAATCTCAAATGGATCTCTTTAGAATTTCTAGTGTGTAATATCCCCTCCAAACAAGAAATATAACAACACAAAAAACTCTGAACCAAGATATAATCTCTGTTGAATAAATTCAGAATGATAACAATAATATAGTTTTTCAATAGTAAATCACAGATCTTATCACTTGTCCTTCTAAACTATTACAATTGTAATCCTCTATTATGCATATAAATATGAAATACAGTCTTGAAAACCCTGGCTTTGCAAATCTAGAAGTGCAAATTGAATTCTGGAAGGTCTCGGCCTACTGTGTCGAACACACAATCACCGGCATCGGTCGATATACTACCGACATCGGTCACTACAGGTCCTTATCTGCCGACGTCGGTCTCCAGTCGGCCGATGTCGGTATCTAGAAGCTCTCTGTCAGTCGATGTCGGTGTTTGTGTGGATCTGTACGGACCTGTACGAACTTCGTACGGCTGCCAATTAAGCACAACTTCCCTATTTTCAACCCCTGATCTGAAAATATATGCTTCTAGCACAGAAGATCTCTAGCTATATAATTTATTGAATCAAAACATAAATAAATAAATACCTGGAATATCTGTAATAACTTCTGTGTGAAGTTATCTCTCAACCCTGTAAATTCTGTGATAACTTCTGGATGAAGCTATCTCTCAATTTGGCAATAAATCAGCTGATATTCCATAGCCTCTTAATTGCACACACTGAAGAGGGAATGTTCTCCAATGCAAATGGAATCTTGGAACCCTAGGCTCAGTCTTCATAGAAGAATTCTTCAGAAATCAAAAATCAATAATCATATGCATAATCACAATGGCCTCCATGAGAAACCCTTATACCCTCAAAAGATATGCTTGCCCTAATTAGGGTTTTCTTAAATTAAAATTAGGGTTTCTAATTTAAAATTAGACCAAATAATTAATATTTGATTAAATAAATCAAATATTAATATCTCCCTCAATACATGTCCAATCGAGCCCAAACGAAAGCCAACTAGAAAATTTCTGGTAAATGAAGCCACTCCAATCTCCATCAAGACCCTCTAACCATCCCATCAGCCTATGAGGGTCACATAATAGGCTAACCATGAACTCAAAACATGTCAACCGAAAGGGGACATGACAATCTGCCCCTCCTGAAATTGCTTGCCCTCAAGCAATTGCTGCATGATATACCCATCAATCCACCTGGATTCCAAATGTAGTCATGACCTGCCCTGCTATCAATCAATGCAAACTCCATGCCATTTCCATCCCTAGTACTAAGAGAGGCACCCCAAAATCCAATCCATAAATGAAAATCAGTAAGCAACTCAAGCAAACTCCGTACCTGAATAATATCTAAATCTGGATTGTGAAAGCTAGAAAGAGTCATATCAATCTGTGAACTGACTGTAACAGCAAGCTGAGTCCCTACCACATGAGATAACTCATGAACTGCACTCACCTCAAGACCAAGCTCGTCCTCATATCTCTCTTGTGTTGGTGCCAATGTGCACTCGTCATCGCACTCTATCATGTCAGGTGGCGTAGGCATCTCCATCCGATGAAAAAACATATATCTGAAGTTGCTGCCCCATATTGCCTTAAGAATATGTGTCTTCCCATCAACATTAAAGCAAACCTCCATGTCCTTGAGATGAAGAGTAACTTCCTCAAAGGCATGAAGCCACTTCATACCCAAGACTAAGTCTATATCACCCATGTCTACCACATAATAATCAGCCTTGAACTCATAGTTGTTCAAGCGCAATGGGAGGTCTCTAATCATACGCTCACACCTAAGAGTGTGACCATCGGCTACCTTAACTCTGATGCCCTCAAAATCTTCTATGGTGAGTCCATGCTTCTCCACAAATCTAGCATCTATGAAATTATGTGTGGCTCCTGTATTAAGAAGGGTGATAACCTTCTGCCCTGCCAAAACTCCACGGAGTCTGAATGACTCATCCGACTAGATACTGGATAGGTGTGCCTCCTGTATGTGAAGCTCTAATTCTGCCTCTACCTTAGGCCCTAAAGCCTCTGCCTCTGCCCCCTTAGAACTAGTCCACTGTTCGGAATCCTCTGAATCAGAATCCTCATAATATACCCACATCACACGATTTGCCTTGCGCTTAGGCCTCAAAGGGCAATCGTGATGGATATCATATGGAACTTTGTAGTAGAAGCAAAGCTTCTTCCTATGTAGATCATTAAGTGCCTCACGATCCAAAGGTGGTGCTGCTGGATTGGCCTTTGAGTCATTCTTTACACCTGATTTATCTATATTAAAATCTGATCTCTCTGTATCTGTGTTGGAGCACTTATGGTCTCTAGATGAAGAAGTACCTTTAAAGTTAAATTAATGGGATGGGGCTGCCATCTCCATACTACACGCCTTATTCATAGCTACCTGTAATGAAGGAGGATCAATGGCTTTGATCCACCCTCTCAATGGCTCTGTCAATCCCTCCATGAAGAGAACTACCAATCTACGCTCGGAAATATTGGGTACCATGACTGCCAATCTCTGAAACTCACCAATGAAGGACTCCAAGTTACCTGTTTGTCTCAACTGTGCCAGATCTCAGAAGTAAACCTCAGGATCCTTCCTGTCAAACCGCTCAACCAATCTATCCACAAAGTCCTGATACTCTGTCACCTGGTTATGCTGAAGTGTTACCATACCATGGTACCACCAATCATGTGCTACTCCATCCAAGTGCAAAGTGGCATATTTGATGGCCTCTATCTCTGACATTGGTCTCAATGCCAAAAAGGTGTCAAGCTTATGAACCCAAGCTTGCACTGTCATCTTGCCACTATCGTCAAAGGTAGTCAAATAAAGCTTACCAGTAGCCTTCTTCAGCTCACTGAATTGGACTCTAGGTCTCCTGTCCTGTCTAGCCAATCTATAGTGCTCTCTCCTTAGATTGACAAAATGATCAAAGGTTGTTCTCTCTTGAATATGAGGAGGTAATAAGTCCCACTCATCATTTGCAGCCATGTAAACATCTGCAAATGGGGAATTCCCTACCTCCTCCTCTGCTGGTGCCTCTGGTTCTTCTTGAACAAATGTAGGGCATGTAGGTCTATCAGCTATTCTGGAGTAAGTCTGCTGTGGTCTCTGATGAACCGTAGCACTCCTGTCATCTCTTTGGTCCCCGTTCTGTCCATCAGATGCATTCATACCCCTTATCATAATCATGAGTGCCTGTAGTGTCTGATTCATCTGCTACTGACTTGTCATCATAGCACGGTGAAATTCTCTGGTGTCCTGAGCAGCATCATACCTGTGGCCCCTGGGTGGGCTACCCTCACGTCTGTCACTCATGATAATCCACTGCTGATCTAACAACTGGGTACCTTCAAGTAAGGCTCTACTGCGTGTGTTATACCTGTGCGGTCCCAACTCTTGTGGCTGCATAAGATCTGTCAAACCCTCAGGATGGCAAGATTTAGCTCTGATACCACTGTAATATCCCCTCCAAACAAGAAATATAGCAACACAAAAAACTCTGAACCAAGATATAATCTCTATTGAATAAATTCAGAATGATAACAATAATATAGTTTTTCAATAGTAAATCACAGATCTTATCACTTGTCCTTCTAAACTATTACAATTGCAATCCTCTATTATGCATATAAATATGAAATATAGTCTTGAAAACCCTGGCTTTGCAAATCTGGAAGTGCAAATTGAATTCTGGAAGGTCTCGACCTGTTGTGTCGAACACACAGTCGCCAGCATCGGTCGATATACTGTCGACGTCGGTCACTGCAGGTCCTTATCTGCTGACGTCGGTCTCCAGTCAGCCGATGTCGGTATCTGGAAGCTCTTTGTCAGCCGATGTCGATGTCTGTGTGGATCTGTATGGACCTATACGGACTTCATATGGCTGCCAATCAAGCACAACTTCCCTGTTTTCAACCCCTGATCTAAAAATATATGCTTCTAGCACATAAGATCTCTAGCTGTATAATTTATTGAATCAAAACTTAAATAAATAAATACCTAGAATATCTGTAATAACTTCTGTGTGAAGTTATCTCTCAACCCTGTAAATTCTGTGATAACTTCTGGATGAAGCTATCTCTCAATTTGGCAATAGATCAGCTGATATTCCACATCCTCTTAATTGCACACACTGAAGAGGGAACGTTCTCCAATGCAAATGGAATCCTGGAACCCTAGGCTCAGTCTTCACAGAAAAATTCTTTAGAAATCAAAAATCAATAATCATATGCATAATCACAATGGCCTCCATGAGAAACCCTTATACCCTCAAAAGATATGCTTGCCCTAATTAGGGTTTTCTTAAATTAGAATTAGGGTTTCTAATTTAAAATTAGACCAAATAATTAATATTTGATTAAATAAATCAAATATTAATATCTCCCTCAATACATGTCCAATCGAGCCCAAACGAAAGCCAACTAGAAAATTTCTGCTAAACGAAGCCACTCCAATCTCCATCAAGACCCTCTAACCATCCCATCAGCCTACGAGGGTCACATAATAGGCTAACCATGAACTCAGAACATGTCAACCGAAAAGGGGACATGACATAGTGTTAATGTATCTTGGACATAAATGACTATGTTATTGGTTTTACAAGGTGCCAAAACCCTTTGATTGACTTTAAACATGACCTAATTATAGAATAGTCAATTTTTTATTTTTTTTGGCATCCTGAGGTCCCATTTTTTATTTTTTACAAAAATACATACTTCATATGTTGATATACAAAAACACTTTTTGGGTTTTCTTCCTCAGGTCAAAATCTCAAATGGATCTCTTACATAATTTCTAGTGTTAAAGTATATTGGACATTTTTGGCTTGCCTCAATTTGCATGCCATCATACCTCTGCATTACTCAAATCTATAGGTGGTCATTAATTTAGATCTATCATTGATCTATCTTTTGTTTCATGAATTAGAGAGTCCATTGACCAATCTAGACTTTTGGAGGGATGTTATTTAGCCAAGAGACCAAATTAGACTTTCAGTAATGAGTAACTTCACTTTTCTAAGTTGAGTTGTTTGATAAGTCCACTTACTTGCCCATAGAAGAAGTTGGAATTATGGATTTGCTTTACTTGAAAATTCATGAAGTTATGTAAGCAAGGTGCCAAAACCTAGATTACACTATTGCAGACACTCTCAAACTTAAAAACAAGTCATTACTTGCAACTTCATCTACCTCAAGCAAAGCAGGTCTAAAACTCTGGCATACGCTATAAAAGGCCAACTCAAAATTTTGAGGGTCTATTTATTACTCAAGTTTTCTAAGGGTGATTACTTCTAAAAGTCAAGTAGATCAGGTCTAAAACTATGATGTACACTTTGGAAGACCAACTCAAAATTACAGGGGTCTATTTCTTACTCAAGTTTTCAAAGGTTGAATACTTGTGAAAGTCAAGTAGTCTAGGAAGTCTGATTACTCTTTCGAGACCAACCTAGACTTTTGAAGGGTCATTACTACTCAGAGTTATAGGGTACCACTACTACCTTCTTCCATTCAGCAAAGTATTCCAATAAGTCTGAGTACTCTTCCAAGACTGAACTGGGCTTTCAAAGGGTCATTATTTCTTGGAGTTGTGGGGTACCTCTACTTCATTTTTTTGCCATTTTTTTTTATTTTTTGGTAAATTTGGAAAGGATCTAGTATTGTGTAGAAGTAAGAACGTGTAATTTCCATAACTTTCAATTCATAGCTTCTTTTGAGTGCTATTTTTTTGAAAGTGCATATTTTTTCAAGATCTACAAATTAGTGGTATTATTTTAAGACCTTTGTAACATCCATTTTATTCATGGTGTAATTTATTAAAACTCACTTCAAACCTTTTGTATCTTTTTTGGATGCATTATAGACTATGGCCAATGTCCCTCTCATACTCTCTCACACTAATTACTCATAAATGCATTCTTGAAGGTACCTGACATCCAATATTGAATGTGTGTTATATTTTAATTTATGGGGGGGGGGTCTTATTGATAGTTTAATAGGGTACTTGTACTATGTGTAATATGTTCTTTGATTTCATCTCAATTCTATAAATTTTCTCAATCTAATCTATAATAATGGATCTAAACTTGATTGAACCACTCACACCATTTAAATATCTCAACTAAAAGTCTAAACTATAGCGTGCCTTGAGAGGTAATGGACTCTATCAGATCACTATGGATAAGGAAACTAAGTCATCTATAGATGAAGAAAAGGTTAAGTGGCACAACAAATGTGATTAGGCCTATGGGTTTTTATGCCTGTCAGTGTCTCCTGACCTCTTGTTTCATATTGAATCTATAAAAAATCTTAATGAAGTTTTGACCATCTTAGACAATGTTTTTGGAGTGAAAGACATCATGAAGGGTCATGAGCTAGAGAATAAGCTCATCACATTGAACCCAAGTGACTATATCACCCTACAAGACTTATTTACAAAGTTTAAATCACTGAGACTATAGTTGAAAAAATGTGGCATTGAGAAAATAAATGATCAGTTGATTTTATTTGTGCTTGCAAAATTATGTCATGAGTATTCTATTTTCATCTCTATATTTCATGCTACCAAATGTGTACTTGGATCCACTTTGGAAATTCCATCATTCAATGAGTTTATTATTGATCTAACTTAGGAACAAGACAAGTTAGTTCAAATGGGTGTACTGAAGTCTTCAAAATTACATGCCTTGATTATCAATCAGGATAAGAAGAAGCCCTTTTGTAGTGGTAAACAAGAGAAGAAATAGTCTGAACTAGATCATTAATACAAGAAGAATCATAAATCATATGCCAAGCCTAACACATCATCAAATAAGTCCTCCTCAAGTGGGAAACCTAAAAAAGAGAAACTCAAATGAAAATTTTGTAAGAAACTTTGGAATGATGAATCTCAATGCATGAAAAATAATATTGACACCTTGACTAAGATGCTTGAGAAGAATAACATTAGTGTTCTTGATCCTCAACTCATAACACATCTGCATAAGATTTTGCAAAGTCTAATGAAAATAAAAAGGTTAAAAATAAGGTCAAGGAACTTTTTTCAGCAACTTTTTAGCCTTCAACTTGGGTTAATGACTCTGGTGCTTCCTATCAGATGGCCTTCTCAGAGGATCTATTTTCAAAAATAGAGCCATGTTTTGTGTATTCAATTCTCATGGGTGATGACACTGTAGTAGAAGTTAGTGGTAAAGGATTGGTTGAAGTAAGTGATGTGACCTTGAATGATGTTTTATGTGTTCTTTCACTATCCACCAATATTTTTTCAATGTACTAAATCACTCATATAGGTGAAAGGAAGTGAGTTGAGTTCACACCTAATTTAATGTTTATCAAGGAGATGCAGAATGACACTGTAATGTTGTATGGGAAGGCCAATCATTAGTCTAGGCTATATACCTTCTCATAATTTTCCCTAGATCAACCCTCAATTATACTACTTACTCATGCAGATGGAGTGAGAAAACTATGGCATGAACTATTTGGCCATTTAAACTACCATTACCTAGAGTAACTCAGTCATCAGGATATGGTTTCAAGGTTGCCTAAAGTCAAATTCTTATATGGCATATATGTACTAGATGCATTCTTGGTAAGCATCTAGAAGAGAAATATGATAAGGGAAAAGTAAGGGGAGATGAATAGAAGTTATAAATTATCCACAATGACATATCAAGCCCATTTATAAAACATTCATTAAATAGGACTAGATACATCACATTCATCGATGACTTTTTGAGGTACACTTGGGTGTTTTTTATTAAAAAGAATTTTGAGGTCTTTGATCACTTTAAGGACTTCAAGGCATTTGTGGATAAGTAGTTAGATTGTTCCATAAAAATGTTAAGGACTGACAATGGTGTGGCTAAATGTAAGAACCATTCCTTGAAGGAAATGGCCAACTACATGCTTCAATCAAAGTCTCTTGCTCCTTAGTTTTGGTTTGAAGAAATCAACTATGCATGTTACATTCATAACTATGTTCCACACAAATCCTTGAAAGTAATCACTCTTTTTGAAGCTTGGGATGGTCACAAGCTCACAATGGATCACTTTTGAGTGTTTGGGTCACCAAAAATGTCCTGTGTTCTCAAGAAAAAATCAAAGGAAATGGACCCTTAAAGTCAGTCTTGTATCTTTGTGGGGTATGTAGAGGATGATAAGGGACATAAGCTTATCCATCCTAAAACTCATGAGATGTTCATTGAAAGGAGTGTTAATTTTCATGAGGTCCCACTTAAAATCATTATTGACACTCCAGACTCTTCAAAAGTCTTGTTCGATATTGATTCCACCTCAGATAGTAACTTGGATCCACCTCAAAATACTCTTGATGATCAAGATGACTCTTCTTATTCTTCTTCTTCAAGTTCAAGTGATGAAATAAGTGACAAGGATTATCCTCCTCCATCTCACACTCACACTTTAGATGATGATGGATCACCTCCTGATTCTCTAATCTCATACAATTCTAGTCCCACTTGGGCCAAACAGACACTTCAAAGTGATAATAAATGGGTTACAAATCCATCAGATATAAGATGGACATGTTCATAATTTTAAAGGACTTCAAATTCTTACCTGGCCATTACCTCAGATCGATAAACCTTTCATGAGGCATATGGAATTCTAGAATGGGATTTTTCTATGCAGGAGGAGTATAGTTCCCTAATTAGGAATAAAGCATGGGACTTGGTCCCTCTTCCTAAAAGAAGAAGATTGTTCCATTGAAAATGATTTTATCAAACAAAGTATGGTGCAGATGGGTCTATTGATAAGTACTCATTTCATCTAGTTGTAAAGGGGATTTTTCAAGTACTTGGCATAGACTATACTGAGACATTTTTTCTATAGCTAAGATGATTTCTATCAAAATCAATCTAGCCATTTTAGTCACACATCGATGGAATGTTCATCAAATGTATGTCAAGAGTGATTTTCTAAATGGTGAACTCAAATAAGAGATCTACATGTATCAACCACAAGGCTTTGTGGAAGATTCCTCCTTGGTCTGCAAATTTAGAAAATCTCTCTAAAAATTCAAATAGGCCCCTCAGACATGGTATGCTAAGATGGATTTATTTCTCCTCACAGTTGGGCTCACCATATGCCACTTAGATTTGAATGTCTACATCTTGTAGTGGGATGATTATTTATTGATCCTAGTTCTCTATGGAGATGACTTGATGATTATAGGGAGCTCAAGATCATCCATCTCAGTAGTGAAAATTGTACTTTTAAATAGATTTTTAATTATAGACATGGGATTATTGCATTACTTTATCAGGATTGAAATCATTCAATCAAATTCTAGGATAACTTTATCACAATCCAAGTATTCTCTTGATTTTCTTGTGAGGTTTAACATGGTTCATTATAAGCCAACTCATACTCCCTTCTTTTTTGGTGTGAAGCTTGAGGCTGATTATCCTACACAATTAGTTGATGTAACTCCATATCAATAACTTGTGGGTAGTCTTATCTATCTAACATACACTAGATGTGATATATCTTATGTAGTTGGCATGGACTCGTAGTTTATGTAGGAGCCACATGAATTTCATTTGAAAACAACTAAATGGATTCTACACTACATTTAGGGTTCACACAACTATGGGATATAATAAAAAGTAGGAATAGAGTTTGATTAGATTAGATACATAGATTCAAATTGGGCTAGAGATATTGAGAGTCTAAAGTCCACTTTAGGCTAAAGTTTCATACTTGGTTCAGGTCTAATAAGCTAGTCAAGCAAAAAGCAACATATAGTTGTTTTATCATCTATAGAAGTAGAATACAGAGGGGTTAGTAATGCCATCACTAAGGCAATCTAGCCTTAGGGTATTCTCACTGATTTTGGTATCCATTTTTATAAGGTAATTATAATATATTATGGTAACCAAAGCACTATCTAGATTTTTAGTAATTTAGTTCTCCATCAAAGGACCAAACATAGAGATTCACATGTAATTCATTATGGAGCTTATCAATGAGCAAGTCATTGATCTTTGGTACTATCCAACATCAGAATAGATTGTAGATATTTTGACCAAGCCCTTCATAGAGAGTAAATTTGTTCATCTTTGAGCTCTCATTACGGTTAGGGTTGATTCATCTTCTTCTTCCTCCTATATAGGTTATTCAATATGTACTTGGGCACCTTAACAAGATTTCAATGCTAGGACCCAATTCTCATCTCACCTAAGCTATGTTTAAGAGGGGGGTGTTAGTGAAATTATTTTTCCCATTTGGTTTTATCTACATGGCCTTATGTCCATTCTATGTCAATTAAGCTTCCTTAGGTTAGTTATAAAAGGGTTATATAGGCTAATTTCATTTTAATTTAATTATCTAATTAGGAAAATTAGAGGCTTTCTCATGTTGCCCTAATTTTCCCTATATGTACCCCATTTTTCCACTTCAAAAGGTTATATAGGTTATTGTGATTTTATACAAGTAGGTCACATTTTTAAATATTTTTGTTTGAAGACAAGCTTCTTCCTCTACAATTTATCTATGATTTCATTGCTTCATACATATATTTTCTCAATCTTCTATGCAAGGATCCAAGATCATGGCCAATCCAACATAATATAACCATAAGTATTAATTGCTTTATGGTAACTCAATCAATATGCTATTTCCCTCTCAGTAAATATCAAAACTTACATGATGTAAAAGCTAATTCTTAACATTCCTCCCCAAGGGTTTTACATGGTGCAAAAACATTCAAACTCTCACCTGCAGTATGCTCACCCCTTGTAGCATGCCCTATTTGGCTCATGACCTTGATATAAAGAGAGCCTCACTCCTATGATGGTTTTATATGTTTACCAAAAACTTTGACATGATTAGGAACACCATCTACCTCTATGAATTTGCACAAATAGAACTATATGCTAGCACATACTCATAGGTCTACATACTAATGATGCAATCTTGCTGAATATGACCACTATATGTGAATGAATGCATCCCACATTTAATTTATGTGACCATAGAAAATGTGTCATTGGGGATCATATCCATAAATAAGGAAATCATAGGATCTCTGCAGTATCTACTCTCCTAACTATTGCCAAAACACTATTCACCTCTTGTGGTTTTCTAGATCTCTACCGAAAACCCTTTAAATATCCATTAACTAACTTACATTGGTGCTTTCTATCTTTTCAAAATGTTTTCACATTAGGGAATCATGTGTAGAATTTTCACACAAATTACATTACATGAATAATAAATATACTTTCATTCTTATTTTTTAAACACACAGTGGAAAATATTAAAAAAACATACCACCCAAAATGTCACCACATCATTGGTATAACCCCATCATTGGTGAATAATGAGAGCTCATTGAAATAATTCCTTCCTTAGTTTATCCTCCAACCTCTATTTGATGATGTTTCTTACTCAATTGATGATGTAGTTCATGATAAGACTCCTAAGAATTTGGATGTCATGTACAAGTGAAAATGCATTTGTGACTCTAAGTTAAAATAATTTTGACTTTTTTGACATAATGACACTTTGGATTTTCCAAATTAACTCTTGATAAAGACATAATGATGCAAATACTTTTTACAAATTATGACACTATTATTTTGACAAAATAATACGATTATAACTATAACAAGACTCATAAAATTAAAAATCATCTAATAATCTAGATTTTGTAATTTTAACCAACCTAAATCTAACATGACATTTACAAAACTATGAACTAATAAAGAATTTTACAAAAATAATAACCTAATAAAAAGACTTTGATATACATATTTAGACTCTAAGTTCATACTACACACCAATAACATAACTCTTCTAAAACCTATGGAATTTTGACTTAAAAAAACTAATCTAAATGATTTAACCTTTAGTAAATTTATAATGTGACTCAATGCTAACATATACATAAACCATAAGATATAAAAATATATCTCTAACAAATTCAAAAGACAAATCATAAACTAAAATGAAACTATAACAAACATAATTATGCTATGTCATATTAAAAACAATAAAAATAAACTTAATACTCTAGCTTGTAAAGTAAACAATGGGTGACATGATCTAGTACATATGCCAATCACAAAAGTATGAAGATGAATTGAAAAGCACATCAATCCTTACATCAGACTTGTGTAAATTATGGGTGCATGGAGATGAATAGATTATAATAGTCAATGTAATGTCCAACATATCTAGATTCACATGGAGATCATGCAACCAAATGAATCACACGTTGATTCTTTATTAAGCTAGATCTAATCTAGACACATAATAATGCAAATTTTATGCATTCTTTTACATAGTTATGCATTGAAGATTAAATTGTATGATCCATAAGGAGATTTCTATGTGGAGGCTTAAAATGTGTGACCAGATTATGTGGAAGGAGCTAGAGATGTCAAGTTTTGTCATGAAGAACTCGTATATTAAATAAGAATCCTATAATCTAGACTTAGTTGTAAATGATGTCAATATCTTCCCTCCATGAAAAAATAAATTTTGAGATGCAAAAGCTACACACAAAAATGAAAGGTACACATAGTTGAGTATGACTGGTCTCTGCACATGAAATGATGGATTCCTCCTTTGTCTTGTTAGATCTGATTCATATTATAGGGATTCAATGGACACATTTCTAATCTTCCCTCTAATCTACAACTATGATTCATATACTCTTTGCCACACAAAACTAAACTATTCAAGAAACACCAAGTCTTCCATATACAAGGACAAATCATAATATAATCATCCCTTTACAAGTTCTCAATGTCCTATATCCATAGTTTCTCTAATACCAATAATAAGAATTAGAAGAGCTTATATGCATTATTAAATCATATAATTGATAATAAAGAGAAAAAAAAAGTAGATAGTTATATTTTAATCACACTAACAATATATTATTTTTGCATACTCTGATTAATAAACATTTGAATGTAATACAAATATACAGGGCATTAATCCCTATTATAGGGATTCTAATATCCCAACAATATCTCACTTATGTAAAACTAAACCTATTCACATAGTCTATATTACAATAATATAGCTATAAGTACTTATTACTATATGGAAAATCAACCAACATGCTATTTACCTCTCAATAAATACCAAAACTTACATGATGTAAAAGTTAATTTCTAAAATGTACATTAAGAACTCTGTCTTTAGAATATAATACAAAGGTTTTAATTTTTTCTCATCTTTATCCTCTCTGTACCTTTATATTTACTATCTCTAAATAACTTTCCTACCAACTACCAACTTACTTCTCTTCTGAGTTTATCATTTAATTCATTCCAAAAACTCATTAAATATATAAAAAACTACCTTCCTAGCAACTACCTCTCTTGGTAACTAACTCTCATATGGACATTACATTCAACATTCTTGGGTTTCATCTTTTTACATATGACATGTACATAAAAACACCTTCTTAAACTCACCTAGACTCATTAAGGACCTTTTACTAACATTTGCTACTATGGCATTTTTTGACAATTACTCAAAAGGCTCCTAAGTCTCTAACTCAAATTCAAATATTCAAAAATGGATTTTTCATTGGAAAATCTCCCAAGGCTAATAAATACAAAAAAAGACACCTATGAATTATATCACCCTTATTGGGTCCTTATAAGATCAATAACATCAAACTAAAACCATAATGATCAAAATACATGCTTGAACACATGGAATTGCTTGATGTCCTTGTATCACACCCCGAGTGAGAAAGAAATTACAATCAAATATACTATTGTATGTTTCTTATTTCTTGTATTCTAGTTCATGTTCCTTGGATCATCCTCTTCTAATATTTTTCCTCCATGCTTCAACTACTCTTCTTCTTTGATTTCATATTTTTCTATATCAAAAATGATCTTGCTTCTTTGCTTGCAATGATTTCTTGTAACAACTTTCACTTGATGCGAACTCTTACCTTGCTCTTTGCCTTTATCATATGGGATGTATATGCCCCAATATAGTTTTTTCTAAAAATATACTATCACCTTCCATTGTTATCATATGCATTATTTTAACACAAATAAATACAATTTCTTGCCTCCGTGTTATCTTAATGAAATTCAAACCTCCATAAGCTTCATGTCTTAAATCTATTGGATTGTTTCCATCAATGCCTTTCTTCATGTTCTTTGTCCTCTTTCATGAGGTATTCAGCTAATGAAAATAATTTATCTTCATTGTTAATCATCTCACTACTACTCTTCTAGCTATAAGTGTAAACACTTTACCCATTCCAATTTTTTGTTCCTTTCTGGTTATCACTCCACTAATTGTATCCAATGGTGCCACAAATTTTAGGTAAGGGAAAAGATGGATCAATATTTGTAATATATGTAAAATTATTAATTATACATCAAATAAATCAATTAATAATATGTTTGTGAATTCATTTAATCTTTTATTGCATTTATTTATTTTATCATGAAATGATTAACATATTATATGGTTGGTCAAAAACATTTATGACATTCTTTGCCTCACCCTCAAGTTTGAATTTATTATTATTAGCCTTAGATTTGAATGGTTTGTTAGCTTGAAATATGCCTCTACTATTGATCATCATTTTGACATGGATGCATGTTATTGAAGGGTTTATTAGAGATCATCTCATTTTAGGCCTTCTATAAGAAAATACTAGTGTATGGGTTATCTTAGCCTCATAAGAGACACACTTAACTCTAAGTTAGTAACTATATATATCCAATAGTTAAAAACTAAAAATAGATATTTACAACTAAAAATGGTTCTTTAAAGTAACAATAAATTGAAATCTTGATTCCCATATATTAATAATTATAATTCTCTTATACTCTTAATAAGTGAATGATTGAAGATGACACTTTTAGAAGATATAAAAATTCACCGATTCTGCAAATTATACTCCATTATTAAGACTTTCAACATTCCCCATAAACTTAACCAAAATTTGATAAAAATAGAAAAATATCAAATTTATAAAATGTGGTGCTATCTTAAATTTTAAACAATTATTAGTGAAATAGAATTACTAAATTAACTTAAAAATAATTTAAAATTGAAAATTAATCAAATAACATAAGTTTGAATGATCATTAATTTACAAAGAATAATTCTTTTAGTAGTTATTCTCTCATTCAACTACTAAAAAGAGCATATCTCAAATTTGATAGAAATAAATTAGATTAATTATCATAAAAAACTTAAAAAATAAAGAAGAACATCAAATTTAAAATCAAAACACAATTTTAAGCATCATCTTGTGTTATTAATTATTTTTTCCCTTTACCATAGTTCTTACAATAACATGAATATAAATGTAAATCTTAGATAAATTTTAAAAAAATAATACTTTCTTAACGTTAATGAAATTAAAGATTTAGTATTTTTGGACCCTCTTTAAAATGATAGACTATAATATTAAATAAACATTGATTTTAAAGACTAACACAAAAAATCTAATCCTAAAATTAACATGATTACCTAAGACACTAGAATTTAAAAATTAAAACCAAAAAAAAAATCTAGAAATAAATTTTCAATTGACAAATAAATATACTTCTATTAATATTTTAAATATAATCCATGTCCACTAACTAGTGCTTATCAAGTCTCTTCTTATATCATATAATGTTTATTTTAAACTTCATTATTACTTATCAAATGTCTCTTGTATGTGTGCATGTTTTAAATTTTTAGTAGGATAATTTACATAACCATGTATTTAATGATCTTGGACTCTCTTCCAAATGGTGACCTATGCTTTGGAAATATTAAATACATTATCAATCATGTCCTTAAATATTTCATTATAAACTCTTTTCCTTACTTTTACTAAAATTTAGAGACAAGAAATGAAAAAAATAGGTCCCAAGATTTATCAATAAATGACTAATGTGGTGATAATTTTTTAATAATTCACCCTTATTAAATATAAAACCCTCTAAATGATGGTTCAAAAAGCTTAAAACCATATTTGATTCATTATTAGTGAGTTACATTATCATTATGTATGTATGTATGTATGTATGTATGTATGTATGTATGTATGTGGAATCCTCAATAGTATTAATTAATCTTTGTGCCTACACTATTTTGGTTTTGTTAGCTTTCATTTTCTTCTAAATCAATTTTACTTAAGACAATTATTTTTACAATATTATAAAAAAATAAAAAAAATCCAAAATACATTTATCATTAAAAAAAATATTATAAATATATATTTTAATATAAATTATGCCCCTTTAACTACCTTTGGCTTACATCAAATTAATTTACAATTCTTCAATTTTCTTTTTATACATTTCATTATCCTCTTTCACCCAATCAATAGCTACAACATTAAAAAATTTCATTGCAAATATATTAGTAGGATTTTTTTATTTCATAAAATCATATTTTTTTTGAGTTTTAGTATCCATGACTTCATCTCCTCCTCTTTCCATTTTGATTGTGGTGACTGATTTGATTTTATTGTCTTCATACTTTAATTCCATCTTAGGATATTTATTAGTAACCAAGTTAACATTCTCTTGTTTTACTACCTAATATTCAAATGGTTCCTTCCAATATTAATGATATGGCCTTGGATGGTCTTTATAAACATCAATTTGGGACTTTATATTTATTTACTCTTAATCTTTAACCACTTTCTTGGGAGTAGTAGCTAGTTGAGTCAACATTGGTAACTAATTAGATAGACAAGGAACACAAATAGGGTTTGAATAAAATGATTGAGGAAAAATAAATGTTAGTATATAAATTGGAATGCTAATAAACACATGGGATGCATTACATTGATTTAAGTTACAATAAGGGTTGAGTTAGATGAAATAAAGAGAACAATAACAATAACCACATTAACAACTTATTTTTATAAACCACTTGACACTTGAACTTTTTAAAAAAAATTGACAATCAAGTAAATATTAATAATAGGAAACTTGTTATCACCTACACCATTGGTAACCATTTACTAAAATAAATAAAATAAGAGTCCACAACATCAATAGTTCGATAAGATCTAGACGTAAATAATTTTACTTTTAACCTTTAAGGGATTTAATTTGATTTACTTCAATCTTAATTTATCTATTAATGTCCTTAAAATAATATCCATTCCAACCTAAACCAAATTTATAATTTATTATTTACTATCTACTACATCCTTAAAAAACATTGTACTTTAGATGAGGTTGATGCCTATATCTTAAATTATCATTGTTTTGAATGTAATTCACAAAAAAATTCACTTTACCTAGAGGATCCCATTTATATAATTTTGGTTCTCTAAAATCATATAGGATTAATTCCTATAATATTAATTTTACATGTAATAAAGTGTTTAAATGTCTTCTCACTAATAGACAAATAGTTTTGGAATCATTTTATAGTTCTTTTGTTTCAAAATGAAAGCAACATCAATATACAAATGATTGGAAATTCACATGATAACAAGATGGTTTACTACATAAAGTAACAACAAATGAATATGTTGGAGATATACTTATATATTTAGTAATATATTATCTTAAAAATAAAATAAATTTCCATATCATAAAATCGTTTGTCTCATAATTGCAGAATTCCCATTGCACTTAGAATTGTGGATGGTTTCATAAATCAATGGAATAAATTCATTATATAGTTTGGGTGGTGAAAATTATTATAAATACTATTAAAAAATATATTAATAGTATGTTTTTCAAAATGGGACAAATGATTTATCTATATCATAATAAATGGTAGTATATAACATGAACAATCAATTAAATATGAATATATATGAAAATAATTCTCTTCCTTGCATTATTTGAAATCTTAAGGAGATAGAATGAAATAAAATCACCCTAATTAGTAGGTTTTCCCTCCTTGATTAGGTTCTAGAGTAATGAAACATAAATAATATCAACATAATCTATCTAGGTTCTCCAAAACAATATATTGAACAAGACCATGGTATCCTTGATAATAACTTTTAAGACTCACATAGAGTGGGACATTTATTTATTATTTCTCAATGATTTTGGATTCTCAATCCATTTTATTAGCACATTATAAACTTTGTATTTCCCCTATGAAGTGGATACCCATTCTTTAGTATAATTTCAAATAGGCTCTAGTAATATAAACATTTATTGAATGGAAAACTCTATAGTATTTATAATAACCATCCTGGTTGGAGAAACAATATTCCATCCTTTACATCTAAAAAATAAAAAAATGTCTCTAATGAGTCCTCTACAAGGAAACACTTATATTTTCATGGTTTCCCTATGCAAGTATGAATTCTTGATTTTCCATGCATGCTCTTTCTCTTCATCACCATTATTTTTGTCTTTGTAGTTTTTAATAAAATTTTAAAAAGAAATCCATTATAATTAGTTTCATAGCACATGTCGAAGATTAACAATGTATCTCTGAAGTCCCTTCCAAAACCTATGAGATATTTTACCATTTTCACATTTAAATAAGGTTTTCAACATGACAATTTAAAGGACTGTATATCAAATTTATCTTATGCATTCAATTATGTCTCTTTTTACAATCCATAAAGATTACTTACAACAAAATTAACATTTCACTTTAATTATTCATTTCATTCAAACCACTTTCATAATTAAAAATAGATACTCTATGATATATTCCATTTTAATTTCATTTCTTTTAAGCCAAGTAAATATTAATAAATCAATAAATTACACTTTTATTGGAAGTAGATGGAAAACTTGGTGAATACATTAGTTTATTAAATTTTATGAACTTGACTTATATTTCCTTGACTGTATGGCATAACTCATCAAACTATTTGAATGCATCAATCATTACTGATTCATGGAGTGGCACTAACAAGTTTTGAGTGAAAATAATTGAAATTCATTATATTCAATAAAGTAAGTCATCTTTTCAAGCATTGCTATGTTTCATATAACATATTCATTTTGTTTTTCATTTGAGACTTTTTTGAGTTATGAAATTTGTGCATCAGGTAAATTTTAACCAATGTTGATTGATAAATGTGCTAAATTTGGATTTTTATAGTGGATTGAATTATATTATTGATTGAAGTGGGAGATCATAGAACCATTAAAGATATTATTATTTGAGATTTATTTTAAATATTTTGGTGTGTAATATATCATTATAAATACATTATAAACATGTTTCATGTAATGAACAAAGATGTTGTTCAATATCACCTTTACCCTAATAAATTGGTGGCCTAGGTGCTACAAAGCCAACCGATAGTAAAATAATATTTCAAGTACCAAAGGTTTATGAATTAAATTATGAGACTCAATTGAAAGAGTATATTTATAGACAAATTTCTCTAATTTGAATATTTTTAAAGAGAGGATAATTTAGATGAATTTGAAAGTGGACCTTATGTGCTAATAAATGGAGGTGTATATGATTCCCTTTTAGAAATAAGTAGGTTAATTTGTTATAAACCAAGTGTTTTCCACACACCTAAAGATGTTGGGACATATGTAGCTTTAGGGGTTGATATATGAATAGACACAATATCAAGTTAAGTTTAAGTATACCATATTATGCCCAAAAACCTAAGGGTATTGGAATATATGTGAATAGGGGTGGATATGGCAATGGAATAATTATTAGTAATTAGATCAGGATTTACAACTTTGAAAGGAACCTTTTGTTGTTATATTTTAGTTAATTAAATATTGGCTTGGTGTATAGATTTATATGCTAAGATTAATTAGAAAAAATTATCCACTTGTTGGGGACATTATCAAAGCTGTCGACAAAAATTAGAAAAAATTTGTACTTATGTTGTATCTACTCCATTAAGTTCATTTTGAATAATTTTATAGGGTATTTTATGATTATCTTTATTATCATGCATATTTTAATTATATCTCAATTATCACTTTTATCACTAACATCATCTTCAATGTGCATATAATTTTTAAGAGTTGCATCCTTTTTTTTCATTAGTATCTATATTATCCATTTTATAATAAATTAAATTAATTTTAATATTCTCATTGTGATTTACTTTCTATTTAGCATTTTTACTTAGTGTTAGGAAGGATGAAACCTTCTTAAGTGGCATATAAAGTTTCAAAAGGATATAGGAAAATGGGTGAAACTATTCTAGGGTATCTTCACTTTATAGGCTCTCACATATACTAATCATAGTTGTAAATAGTGAATACAACCATGAAGGCACTAACAATGGAATATTCCACAATTCCCTTAAAAATAATATGTCTTTTATAAGTTACATTGAGTGTAGCTTTTTGGGACTATCACTTACTAATACTACACAATAAAAAAATTGAAAGCTTCATATCGATGGAAATAAAACCCTAAGTATTTTTAATAGTTAATGAAGTATGTGGAAACTAAAATTTATTAATAGTAGTATCTAGATAATTTAGTATTAGGGAAATACTATTCACACCATGGTTGAAGTAAAATTGACGACCACTTTTCCTATAATGACATCTTATATGATTTTAAAATTGATGGAACATTATTTTTATGAAAATAAAGAAAAAAGAAAGTAAAAATCAATAAATTGAAATAAAATATCAAAAGACTAAAAATAAATGTTTGGGTTGACAAATATGTTTTACACTATTTATTTTATTTTTTTAAACTATGTAATTATATAGGTTTAAATATATAAATTATTAGAATTCTAAATATATAATATGTTTAACTATAGAGGCTCAAAATTAGAATCAAGTACATAAGTAAAATATGGATAAGTTCTTTGTAAGTAGATGATGGTGTAGTGCACTCTAGTATGGTTACTACATACTTATCCCAATTGATTGTGACATATTAATAACAAGAAAATATAAAGAATTTTTTTTTGGAAATGCCAAAATGGAGTAATAAAGTAAAATATATTTATAGATAGGTCCAGTATAAGTGGACAATGGTGCACTTTACCTAAGTCAATTGACTACGAACTCAGCCTTGGTGATTGTGTGTAAAAACTAATTATTATGCATTTTATGCCTATGAATATGATTAATTTGGAATGACATAACTAGGGTTTGGCTATACATAAATCATTATTTTTCTTATCTTGTCCTTGAAACTATTAGGGTACTTTTATATCTTGAAAACTTAAAAGAAAAATAGGGGAGTTTAATGGTCATAACTTACCTCAATAACCATATTTATGATTGATATTTTAATACATATCCAATAATCCAAGGAGGGAAATCAAACCCAACTATAAATTCCACTTATAGTGACTGCAATTTGTGATCCTTTGACTATATATGCAACTATAAGATCTTTTGATGTTGGCAATGATAGCTTGTGACTTAGTTTAGAGGGATCCTAACGTATCTCATGGATACTCCTTGTGAAAGATTAAAACATTGGTTAAAATAAGGTATATTTTATAAATGTGTAACCTTGAAACACGTGAATATAAAATGGTCCTAATGAGTGACTCGCAACATGTATTTATAAGTGAATATTTTGACAATTTTTGTCAGCTAACCATGTGAAATGTGTGGAAAGACCCAAAAGGATATTTTATGGTTTTAGAAATAGATGTTATTTGGCACAATATGTATCCATTATAAGTTGAAAAGGGTGAATTTCACCTATATATGAATATTTTGGACCTTTTTGAAAATAATAGATATAAATTTTCTCTATTGGGGAGAATCTTAAGGTCATTATAGATAGCTTGAGAATTTGACAGTAAACATTCTTTACAGTAGTAATTATAAAAAAAGGGTTGAGATAACATATAAAACTAGATTATAATAATGGAAAATAAGATTAATTTATTTTTTCAAAAGTCATGTGGTTTTAAATGTGTTAATAATTAGTATTTTCAAGTACACATGATGGCATTACGTGTCTACACATTCTTCATTTATATCTACCTCCTCTAACTCCTTTCAATATTTTACAAGTGTCCTAATTTGTTTTAAAAGGCTGATACTATATCATGCCTTGTTTCATTATTTGTTATGAATGAGTTGAAGACTGTGGCCTCTCAAGCTGTGTCAGATTTACATCAAAATGTAGATCATAAATCAAAGAGAGATTAGTCAATTGTTAGTGAAGAAATCAAAAACAAATTAAAGATATAACTTCTAAAGTCTAATCCTAAAATTAAATGCTAAGAATAAAAGATAATTTTAATTCAAAATGGGAATCTTGAATTAAAAATTGGAGTGGAGAACATGTGGGACTCACAAATTAATATAAAATTCATTTGGGAGGAAGATAAAATATAAAATTGATAAGTGGGATTGAGTGGAATATGAGGTGGATTATTAAATTATAAAGATGAATAAGATGATCTTATAAAATTCTAATTATGGGGGATAGGTGAATCCTGGGGACTATTTGAAAGTTGGAAAAGAGAATGGAGTGAAATTTGACATCATGATGTGAGGATAATTTGATTTTTGTATTTATAAAAATTGAAAATATTCAAAATTCATGGAATTTATGATTAAAGAAGGATTAGACAATTAATCTAGATTAATTAACTTAATAAATATGTGAATAGTAAACTATGAATAATTATGATGAATTAGAATTAAACAAAACTAGGGATTATTAAGGATGATTAAAAACAACACAAAGTGTCCAATTTTAAGTGTCTACATTTTGCCCTTATTTAAGAATTCAATGTAAGACACTATTGAAGCAAGATATTTTAAAATAATGAAAAATTCATTAAAATATTAGATGAAAAAATAATTATTAACCCATGATACCCCCTCAATAGGGCATGCAAGATGGATGTGATTGGGCTCTCAAAAAAGTGAGGAATAATAATGGTGAGCTTAACTCATGGATAAGATTAATCCAAGTGAGCTAATGCTTGCATAATTTGATTTTAATGGTTAATAAAAGTAGAGTAAAATTGGACCCATGGTGGGGAGAAGTGGGAAGGCTGCTTCCTAAAATAACATACACACTTTATCTAGCCCCAAATAGGGTGAAAGGTTGTAGGCTTAGATTTAGAAGAATTTTTTCCAGTAGAGAGAAATGAAGGTATAGGGTCCTAAAGATGATGGTATAAATATGGAAAGATATTTCCCTAGTAGAGAGGATGTAATCATTGATAAGGTCCAAATTATTTTCCCTAGTAGGGCAAATTTCATTGTTAAATGATGTAAATGGTTAACTAATTGATTGGAAAGAATAAATCAAGGATTTAACCAATCACACATTAAAAATGAGAAGAGTGATGAAAACATAGGTATAATTATATAATGAATTTTCATTAAATGAAGAATCCATAAAAAACTATGCACCTGTGAATGGTCAAAGTGATAACATAAATGATAATCAAAAGAATAAGATAATGATTAAAAAATGATGTGATTGGCTTGGAAGAATTTTAATAAAATGTCATGACTTTTTGTATATGATTAGATGTATCATGAGGAGCATATAAATTATCCATAAGGTCTAGTTGATGGAGATTTAGTGAACAAGGAGGTTTTTCATTGCAAAATTTTTGAGTAGACTCTCAAATCTATATTTTTGATGTAGCATGAAATAATATGCATCATAATACAAAACACCATGATGACCTAGCTATGATGTATATAAGGACTGACCATTGATCCAATAGATAATTGAGAATAACACATCAATGATAAAAAATCATGACAATAATAATAATAGATGCCATTTTATTGACTCAATTACAACTGCATGACACAAAACACCATGATGATGACCATGATGGGATAATGAACTCAGTCAAGGCAACAATAGAAAAAAATAAATAAACAAGAAAACACAAACAAAAACTTGAAAATAAAATCAATATAAAGCATCTTGTTATTTTTTAACCAAGTCCAAATCTATATGTGAAAGCTCAATGATAATGACAAATGGACGATGCCCAAAGAAAAGATACATGGAAAGTAAAGACACATCTCTAGGTTGCTAAAATAATTGGAACCAATAATGAGTCTATCTTAGTAGGGTAGATTTGGGAAGGAAACATCCCAACAATGGTTTATGAATTAAAATTATAAGATTAAGTATTGCAATTGGATTTCAAATCAGACAAATGTTTTTGAATTTTATAGCTTTATATCTCTTATGGAGATTGTAAGCCTATTTTTATTTTTAAGAATTTTAAAATATTAGACTATTTTTTGGATTTTTAGCATCTCAACTTAATGGAGGATTATGATATTTATAATGTTTTAAATCATAAAACAATAAGAGTGTGACTTACGATGCTCACAAAATGGTGATAACATAGGTTAAATTCCTCGTGAAATAGAGAGACTATGGGAAAGGGGTGATCAATCTAACCTCAAAAATTGAGCACTACCTACATAATCCAAATGGACCTTAGGTTAATGTAATTCAACCCATAGGGTTCTAACTATAAATAAATAAACTAAAATATCTTGAAAAAAGGAAGATCCTGGGATAAGGGGTGACCAAGTTGACCTTAAAAATTGAGCACTACCTACATAGTCCAAATAGACCTTAGTTCAATGTAGTTCCACCCATAAGGTTTAAACTATGAATGAATAGTAGGATGGAAAATATGAATGAAAAAATGGTAAAATATGTAGCATGGGATTTGGAAAAGGCTAAATAATAATGGATGACAATGAGGGAAAAGGTTAGGAGTCTCCAAGGACCATGTCATGTGAGAACTAAATGTGTCTAGTCATCAAAGAATCTCATAGATAATAGGCCAAAAATGTTTACCAAATAGGTCTTAATATACCTTCTACTTCCATAACAAAGTCAAGATAGGAATATTAATGTGAATAATGGCTAAAATGGATGGAAATGGTAATGGAATGGCAATGGTTAATAATGTAAATAGGGCTGCTCCAAAGTGTCATGGTACTTATAGACAACAATTATTTACACATGATACAATAAACCTAGTTTTCATTATGGTGCTTGTCCAAGGCACCATAGGTATGGTTTTTTCCATTGGACAAATTATTTCTCTTTTGATTTTGATTTTTTGATTTGATTTTTTTAAATTTTTTTATTATTTTAGCATCTCAACTCAATGAAGGATTATGAGATGTGTAATTTATACCCTTTGTTGTTTAGCCAATACTTACTCAAAATAGCCACTATGTCTGAATCATGTTAGCATTGTGAGCTACACTGATGTTGTTGTGATCTTCATTAATTGTTGATTTTACTTCTTTCAAACATCTAAATAATATGTATTCATCGCATATTTGAAAAAGAGTGTTTTAAGGAAGGATGGATAAGGGTTGGAATGGGATAAATGGTCTGATGGGATAATGGAAAATAGGACTTAAATAAATAATAGGATCAAAATTGAATGTATAATGGTTAGAGGAAAACTAAATATTAGGATTTTTAGTCACACACAATGTTGGTGATTAAATATTTGACTTGACTTTGGTTATGGTGGGGCCAATATTAACTTCAATAGTGTCTTCATCACATGATGTAGATTTATTTTCTCATTTAGTGGCACCTTGAAGAGGTTTTCACCAATAAATTCTTGATTTTTTAGATCTGAATTATCGAATAGTGCCTTGAATAAGTTTTCACTAAGGTATGTTGATAAATAATTTTGATTATCCCTTAGCACCTTAAGAAAGGTTTCACTAAAGGCTTATGATTTTTTATTTTTCTTATCATCTAATAACTTGAACAAGGTTTTATTAGAATATGTTGAGTTTAAACTTTGGTTGTTCCCTATGTCCTAAAACAAGGTTTAACTAAGAGATTATTCTTCTTCTTTGATAGTGTCTTACCCATAAATTCTTCCACTAAAATTTCACCATGGATACAATTCAGTAATGCGTGATTCTATTAGTCCCAATCAATGTTTGTGGGAGATGGAATGTTAATATAAATGTCATGATGTTTAATTATAAAGGCACATGTAATGGTAATAAAAGGGAAAAATAGAACACAATTCTTATAGAGGCTAATAGGAGAACTTGTGTCGATTATAATGGAAACATAATTGAAAATCATGGAATAATCATAAATGATTTCAATTAGATATGTTGGAAATATGGAGCTAATGTCATAACATACATCAATATTTTTTGATTTTGAATCTAATTCTAGTCGAAGAGGATCCATTGATGTGGACATGTGGATCTAGCCATGATAGAATAGGTTTCGGATCATAATAATCCATGACTTAAATTAACCCTAGATTAATGCCCCCATGAAAGGATACATGTAAGGGGAAATGGATTGGAGTAAAATTGGCCACAAAAAGGGAAATTTTAGTATAAATTTGAATAAGCCCAAATAAGGGTGAATTGGCATAGAATTGAATAGTTTGAAATTGTATTTATTTGCTTGGCCCTAAATAGGGTGAATTGGCATATGTTGGAATTGATTTAAATGGTTTTGATTTGATTGGCCCCAAGTAGGTTGAATTGGTTGAAATGGTCTTGATTTGATTGGCCCCAAATAGGGTTAATTGACACAAATTAGAATTGGTTGAAAAGGTATTGATTTGATTGGCCCCAAACAGGGTGAATTGGCATATGTTAGAATTGGTTGAAATGTTATTGATTTGATTGGCCCCAAATAGGGGAAATTGGCATATATTAGAATTGGTTGAAATGGTATTGATTTGATTGGCCTCAAATAAGGTGAATTGGCACATATTAGAATTGTTTGAAATGGTATTTATTTTATTGGCCCCAAATAGGTCGAATTGGCATATATTAGAATTGCTTGAAATGGTATTGATTTGACTGGCCCCAAATAGGGTAAATTAACATAGATATTATTCAAATGAAAGAAAGGATGGATGACATGACTTTGTTGTTCCCAACTGACAAGTGTGGGAGATTTAATGGAAAAACAAAAAATGGTTTGAATTGTCATGATATTAATCAAAATTTGAATTGGAATGTTACAAAAATATAATGAAATGATATATAATTGGTTTGGAATTGTACAAAATTGGTTTGGTACATTATTCAAAATGAACTAGCTTTGGATTTGAATGACTTGGCATAGAAATAGTTTGGTATAGAATTTGAAGTGACATTTGACTTTGAGAGACATTAAATTTTTAAATTGGGCATGTCAATGCAAATGTCAAATAGACTAGTTCTATCAATGTTAACTTTAGCATAGTTTTGTAAAGTTTGTCATAGGAATTGGTAATTTAGCTTTGAAACTACTATTAGAATTACAATTTGGATTTGAGTTAGAACTATAACTAGTTTTGGAACCAAATGGATTACACATCTACATGGTTTAGACAAGGAATCATATTTTTGGTCTTGATTGGGAAGATTCGATCTAGGAAAACTCGACCTTGTGAACAAAAAAAGGAAAATTGATTGATTTGATGGATTTTTCAGACGTTAGAATGTGTAAAAATTGGAAAAATAATTGGAAATTTATCCTTTAAATGTTGAATAAAGATCCAAACTTAGTTTATATCTTAATTCCTTAAAAGGGTTGATCTTGGCACAAATAGAACTAAAATTATGAACATGATTTAGAACATGGAACTTAGAGTTTGAAAATGGAACTTATAGGGAAAATTAGAATTGACACTTAAATTTGCACATAGGTTTGGACTAAATCAAAAAACATAATGACACAAGTTTGATAATAAATTGAAATTTAGTTTTGAAATTGGTCTTGCTAGGACTAGGTTTGGTACCAAATGGACAACATAACAATAAGGTTTAGATGAGAATTTAGACATTGGTCTTGAATTGGTTTGAAGTGGGAAATTACATATTTTCACAAGAATTTTGGTTTAAATTTGGTAACCTAACAACATGTTTTAGATAACAAATGTAGTTATTTGGACCAAGTTTAGACATGTCACTTTTATTTGACCAAGAATTTTAGAAAAGTTTAGACATGTCACTTTAGTAACTGACTCAGGTTTACATCACATCCATCATACCTTTTGAAAAACTTACCTTGATAGAAGATTATAAAGTTTAAAATTTATTAAAGAAATTATTGTAATTTTAGGTGGGGTTTAAGGCCCCCTTCTCTCTCAACTTTAGTATAGTAAAAGAAAACTTTAGGGGATATTACCTTTGCACCCCTACGTCAATATAGGATCCTTAGAAAAAGAGGAATCTATTTTTTTTTATAGTGATATATCTATATGTTCCATATTTACAACTCACAATAGGTAGTACATGGAAAAAAATCCATCTAAGAAGAAACCCAAATTAGGCAATCCATGGGAGGGATATTATCCCCACCATGATAGTGTTAGCCTTAACTTCTAAGTAATAGTATTTTTAGAGTTAAATTCTTTGAAGATGATGTCTGATGGCTTGGCATAGGGTTTCCAATTACTTTTATGAGATTCTCTCTAGGGAATAATTCTTGGCACTAATGACAATAGTCTTTCATCAGGGTTGGTATGTACACTGGGGTGTCAATTCCTTGTCATCACATGCTATGAGGATTGGAATAAGATGATGAAATATCAATCATAAATCTAAAAATAATAACATAAAAGGTATCATTTGGACTAATTAATATTCAAGATAAAATGATAAGACACTTTTAAGCTTCTGAGTCACCCAGAAAGTGAAAACATATGTCAAAAATGCCTCATAATACAATCAAGAAACAGGAAAAACTTATAAGAAAGTAAAGAAATTAAAAATTAAATTTTGTATTAAAACCCAAATTGAAGTGTTGATTAATTTTATTTCCCAAACTAAAATGTGAAATCGAATGATTTTATTTTAACTCTAAACACCACTCTTTGGCCAAGGTCCTGCATCAAACCAATTTGTAGTTTTCTTTGTTTTCTTGGTAGTCATTTTGGAAATAAAAACATGAAAAATAAAAATATTATAAATCTCCCACACACCAAATACCTAAAAGTTAGGATAGATATGTGAAAAATAAACCTACAAGTTAGAAAACAACCAAATGAGATAAAATAAAATAAACAAATAAAAATAGTCAGTTATTAAAATGACCATATCTCATAAAATATGAAACAAAATGTTACTAAATGTGTATAGAATTGATATAAGCCAAATCCACATCCACTATAATTTTTTTAGAGAAATATCATTTGCAGATTATAAGATATAGCCTATTTAATAGTCATTTAAACAAAATAGATAGTGATTTATTTAATAATTTCTCCTAAAATACTGATGATAATGATACTAAATTTAGGGAGAATTATTTTAACAACAATAAAAATTTTAATACCAAATTTTAGAGGAAACCATTAAACTAATTAAAAACAACTATTTTACCAGCCATTTGTTTTTTCTTAATAGAATATAAGATAAGAGAAATATTGTAAGAAGAAGATGTGGGTGCACAATCTTGTCCCACCAGGTGTGCCATTATGTAGATCATAAATCTAAGAGAGATTATTCAATTGTTAGTGAAAAAATTAAAAAACAAACTAAAAACATAACTTCTGAAGTCTAATCCCTAGGTTGAGCTATGATAATAAAAAATGAAATGTAATTGGAAAGATAAAACAATGATATTACCTCCCTTAAAGATATGCTTGAAAATTGTTTTGTAGATGTTGAGCTTAGATTGTGATCTATAAGTATTTGAAAATGTTACTTTAATATGGGCATCATCTCTCCTTGTTCACCTTGATTTGTTGTGGATTGGCATGAGAGAGTGATGAAACTTCTTGTAGAATTTATCAAAGTTTATTTACATGAAGAATCATGGAAAAAATTAAGGAAGAACCTATAATTTATAGACTTTTTAAATGAATGTGAACCATCCATCCTGAGATGAGAATTGAGGGCTAAGAATAAAAAATAATTTTTAATTTAAAATGATAATCTTGAATTAAAAATTAGTGTGGAGAACATGTGGGAGTCACAAATGAATATAAAATTCATTCAATGGAGGAAGACATAGTATAAAATTTATAAGTGGGATTGAGTGGAATATGAGGTGGAGTATTAAATTGGAAAGATTAGGAAGATAATATTATATAATTTTAATGATAGAGGAAAATGGATCCTCGGTCATCTTTGATATTTGGAAAGGATAATGGAGTGGAAGATGACATTATGAGGTGAGGATAATTTGATTTTTGTATTTATATAAATTATAAATATTCAAAATCCATGGAATTTATGATTAAGGGAGGATTAGTTAATTAATTTGTATTAATTAACATAATAAAAACATGAATAATAAACTATGAATAGTGATGATGAATTAGAATTAGAGAAAACTAGGGATGATTAGGGATGATTAAAATCAACACAAAGTATCTTCTTTTAAGAGTCTACGCAAAACACTTACCCAAGATTGGTCTTGTATTTTTTTCCACAAGCATCAATAAAAGGATGGAAGATGCCTTAGAGTCTAAAATGATTCTAGGATATCAGTAGAGTTTCTGACTTATGGTGGTAATTAGTAGGGGTATACAATAGATTATCAAAACTTTGAATGGAAGAGGTGGGAATGGTTCATCAAGGACATGGAAAATGGATTGGGATGAATTCATCTAGGTTGATAATTATGAGGCCATGGTTTTACATTTTCAAACAAAGGAGTTAGTTTTAGATGTCGATAGAATTAGAATTTGTTTCTTTCTTTCCCACATTTTAAATATTGTTTATATTTTTGAATCCTCACACTCTTCTTCTTGTAAATTTGTGATTCCTTC